>PVKP010001793.1:0-136651 GCA_004027715.1 Plecturocebus donacophilus
TTGAACTCAGACCTGGAACAAGCAAACTTAATAAATATTTACAGAACCTACCACTCCATATCCACAAAACATATATTTTTTTTCAATATTATATCATACCTATTCTAAAAGTGATCACATAATAGGAAATAAATCACTTTAGTCTGCATAAGCATTTCACAGATTTAAATGAAATCCTGAGCAATAGAGCAAGATTCTCATTCTCACTCCCTCTTTCTCTTTCTTCCTTTTTTCTCTTTTATTCTACTTCTGTCCTAAAAAAAAAAAAAAAAAAAAAAAAAAAATAACTTCCCCTCTCTCTTTCTCCTTCTAAAAAAAAAAAAAAGAAGAAAATACATAAAGAGAACTGTAAACATTTTTCATGCTCCTCTCCCAAACCTACCAGATCATAAACAGTGTCTCTGTGAAAAGAAGCTATCTGCCCCTACCTAATCCCCAAACTCTGAAAATCCCAGGAATAAACAGTAGAATATTTCAAAAAGATTTCAAAAGCTGAGAACAGAGTTCTAAAACTTGATGTGTATTTTCCACTTATGACAAAGTTCAATTCTAACTAGGCATATTTCAAGCGCTCCACAGCCATATGTGGAGAATGGCTCCTGTACTGGACAATGCAGTGCTAGGATGTCACACAGCGTTCCCACAGCCCAGCGTGGCGAGGGGCAACGGTGTGGTACCCATGCATCCAGTGGTGTCATCAAACTGAAGGCAGAGAAACAGGAGGCCTAATGGCCCAGTGTAAATGAGGAGTAGAGAATGTATCTTGCCAGAACTTTGCCAGTGGGTAAACAGACTCAGCCCAGAATAGGGAACTGATTAAAAGTAAGGTTTCACTAGCCTGGCAGAATTAGAATGTTACTCAGTTGTGGAAAAATAGCATACCTTATATTTTGTGGACTGAGATTTATACAGTACGTAATTTAATTAAACAAAGAAAATAGAAAAGGGTAACAGTAACTATTGAATTAACCAGAGAATTCTGGTTGGACCAGGAGAGAACTTTTACCTTTTACTTTTGCTTTGTATTGTGTAGATGCGAACATTTAAGAGAAAGTTGTGGTAAAATGAATCATTTTACTTTATTTTGAGGAGAAAATAAAATTTGTCATGTTTCTGATGGAAAAAACTGAAATAATTGCACTTTTCTGCTTAGGACTTCACTTGACAATTTTAAGAACAGTGCTGTTAAGCAGAATTTTCAGTTAAATAATATGAATTTAAAGGCAATTTTTACATTTTTAATATTCTAGCATCAATTGATCTTAAGCAGAATATTAACTATGTAGAGCATGTTATCCTATTCAAAATGATTTTGTTACTTACTGGTTTTTAAAATTAGTTTTCCTAGTAGCACATAAAGTAATAGAGTATTTATAACTTAGATATTTCTAAGTCCTTTGAGTTATTGATTGTAGAAATAATAACTATTAATCCAGACTCCAAGTTGCTTCTCAAGAAGATAAAACTGGAGCAATTAAAATTACTAACAAATTAAAATTCAATAATTATGTTACTATCATGTACAAAGTTCTAGTAAAAGAATCATGTAGAAGTTAACCCATCCCAACATGCAAACTAAAAGTAGATCACTTTGTTTTTCTTTAAATAAATAGCCCTGGATATTAAAATGTATAGTTTATTTTCTAGTTTATTTTCTATCCTCATATGGGTAAAATAAACAATTGGTCTGACTGTTCACTTATAATTATCTGCTTAGCTGAACCTCTATGGACAAGTTATTTTGTCCTGCAGTTACGTTACAGAATGTTTTGTCAAAAGTCAAAAAACAGATGTAAAACTATAAAAGAGTTTCAGAATGAGGATTATATGTGAAGCCCGTAAGATTATATTGTGTATAGTGTATAAGACTGTAGCACCTAACCATAAGTGGCTGCTTAGATTTAATCAAATTTAAACAAAAAATTAAGGTTCTCAATTGCACTATCGAAATTTCTGGTGCTTAGTAGTCACAAATGTGTGTTGCTTACGTGCAACACATAGACATAAAACATTTCTATCATCACAGAGACTTTTATCGGACACCATCTGTAAGTTGACACTGCATTAAAATGTTTATCATTTTAGAGGGTAAATACTAACTCTTTAATACATGGCTAGCAATTAATATTTTTTTGGTAGATAATACTCAAATATGATATTTCATTAAATATATAAAATATATCACCAATAATAAATGTAGGAGCACAGAATATTTTTATATTAGTGAAATGGCAGAAACAATGGGAAGGAATCCCTGCCTCTTTCAACATTGCTCTAGGCATGCCGATTTTGTTATAAGATTGCATAATTTTAATATTATTTTAGTATAATTTTATGCCACTCAGCTATATAGAAAGATCTTTGTAATTTCTGGGGTCAATTACTGGAAAAAAATGAGGGCTTTCATATGAAAATGAGACAAAGTGGGTTACAATTGTAAATTGATGGGATAAAATGATATTTTCTCATCATTTAAACAATGGACAGATCAAGGGATAAAGAGGGCACTCTGGAATAGAGCTGGTATTCATTACCAAGAGCTAAGCTGAAAATTAGAAAGTGAAGGATCATTACAGTGCTATCTGCATGCTTTCTTTTACCCATGGAATGTCATGGGGAATGGGCCAGAAAGCCTCAGAAACCATTCTTCCCTGACTCAATCAGAACTGTCTTTTTAAGTCAAACTACTTATGTTCCTTGTATTCTACTTTCATTCCAGTTTTGCTGAAAAGATTTTTCAGATTCCTATCTGCCACCGCTGTACTAAGAATATTAAAATTTGAACTTTGTTTAGACTTGAGCAAGAGTTCTAATGTTGCAATTTACCAATATCCAAGAATGGAAATACTCTGACCACAAAGCCATGAGTGTTACTAGTACACACACATACCTACACGTACACACATTCCTTCTACTAATAAACTTTATAGGTTTTATGTGCTTTATTTTATAAAGAAAATTTATTTTAGAAATATAACCTTAGAAATTAGGTAATTTATTTTCCTTGAGGCTTTCTTTGTATGCAACCATTATCCTATTAGATACAAATTCTATAAGAAAATGATTATGTAAATATAATGAAGGAGAACATCTATGATGATATCTTAGAAATAAAAAAAATTAATTCTATACATAAATACACTTCTATTATTGCTTATATTAATTTCACTTAATGTCATTTTTCTTATTTCCAACAACCATAAACAAGTAAGGGAACCAATATGCTCTACATAATGTAATTTCTCCTTTTAAGTCATGTTATTCGTTGAAGCATCAGTTACCTCAAAAGGAAGTCAAGTCACAAATTTATTTATAAGTTACTACTGTTAGAGTCACCTTTGAAAGAGCTTTATAGGACTATAGAAATACTGCACAATTGTAAAGTTATTAAAGAAGCACATTTAAGAATAATCATGAAACAAGTATTTTGCATCTTGAAACGTTGTTTGTTTCACTACTGTTTTATTTTTCCTAAAAGATTAAGCATTAAATGAACAATTTTGTTTAATGTTGACAAATACATAGCATTACCATATTTATTCCCATGACATGATAATTTACTGCATTTCCTACTTTTTAAATAAAAAGTCTAATTAATTAAGTTTTTATCTAATGTTGCCTTATAAAAAACATTTCTAAAAACCCATTTCAGTAGGAGTAGCAATTACTGAAAGGCATTTACTAAGTTTCTTGATTTTCCTCTAATAGTTTTAATAAGAAAAGTAGTCATTAAATAAAATGTTTAATACATAATTGGCCTTGTTCAGTTTTTACCTTACTTAAATAATTTAATTCTCAAATGATTTTACAACATAAGCATTATGCTTTCTGCTTAGATACGAATAAAACTGGGTTTACAAACGTTAAACAACATTCCCCAGTTAATAACAATGATTGAACAAGATTTCTGTTTGCCTATATTCTTTCTGCTTTTCCTGACAACAATGTGTAGAGGACTATCTGAAATCGTTGACTCCAAAATCCCAATATATATGGGTTGTGAATGTTGAAACAAACAGAAGTCTGAGGAGCCTGCTCTTCTTCCACAGCAATAATCCTGAAACAAAAACAAATTAGATTAAAAGACTCATCACCTCAGGTTTTAATCTTAAAACAAGGTATGGTTTGCTTCTCAGGTTAGTTAATTTTGTTTCTTTAAATCTTAATTTTCTATGAAACAATGGTTATGTAAAATGAGACACTGATAATTTTCAATACAGTAAAAGGATAATTGCATTGACAATTAAATAGGAAAGGAAGGCTTTATTCAACGGGGGATAGGACAAATCCCCTGAAATAAAAGGCAGCAGAGTTTTCTGTTTGTCTACTTATGTTACTTACTATTTATTTATTTATTTAACTTTTAAGTTCAGGGGTACAAGTGCAGGCTTGTTATATAGGTAAACTTGTCTCATAGGAGTTTGTTGTGTAGATTATTTCATCACCCAGGTATCAGTCTAGTACCTAATCATTTATTTTTTTTTATCTTCTCCCTCCTCCCACCTTCCACTCTTAGAAAGTTCCCAGCGTAGAGGCCGGGCGCGGTGACACATCTGTAACTCCAGCACTTTGGGAGGCCGAGGTGGGCAGATCACGAGGTCAGGAGGTCCAGACCATCCTGGTCAACATGGTGAAACCTTGTCTCTACTAAACATACAAAAATTAGCCAGGCGTGGTGGCGTGTGCCTGTAGTCCCAGCCACTCAGGAGGCTGAGGCAGGAGAATGGCTTGAATGCAGGAGGTGAAGGCTGCAGGGAGCAGAGGTCTCACCACTGCACTCCAGCCTGGGTGACAGAGCAAAGAAAAAAGGAAAAAAAAAGGAAAGAGAGAAAAAAATGCCCCAGTGTGTGGTGTTTCCCTCTATGTGTCCATGTGGTTCTCATTGTTTAGCTCCTACTTGTGGAATAGAAAGGCAGCTGAGTTTTAAAGCACTGGTGTGAGCTAGTTGAAAAGTGCTGGGGGACTTTAGGGAAAAGTTAGCCAATGTGATTGGACCATCTGTGTTTGTTAATTTGGAAGTTAGGCTTCTATCTTCCTACAGAGACTGAGAAACAGAGGCACTATTTCCGTTTATAATTGTATTTCAAAGACATGGCTACCAGGTCCTTGAGAAAGACATTCTCAAGTTGATAAACTGTTGTAAAACTGGCAAGAGGCTGGGAGAAGATTTATATCTCGAAGAAGAACAAGAATTTACAATGAAAAGTTTCTAAATTAAACGCACTAATAGAGAGGCCAGGATCCTAAAACTAGGAAGCATTCTTACTCGAGTTTAGTCAATCCGAGGAAATGTGAAGGCTGTTTTAATGAACACTTGACATGCACAGTTACAGCCTTTCTTTTACTTTTTCAGTTTTTATTTTGAAACAATTTTAGGTTTACCCCTCATCCCTCAATTGAATAAATAGTACAGTTCCCATAGTCATTTACTCAACGTCTCCTATTTTTATCACCCTACATATCACAGTGTAGTTATAGAAAGTAGGAAAGTAACGTTAATATAATACTATTAACTACTTTTCAAAACACATTTTAATTTTACCAGTTGCCCCACTAACTTTTTTTTTTTTTGGCTCAGGATCCCATTTAATTGTCATATATCTGCAGTCTTTTTCACTCTATGACAGCTTGTCAGTCTTTGTGTGTCTTTGCCGGCAGACAGTTTTGAGGGGTACTAATCAGTTCTTTGGCAAACTGTCTCAATTTGGGTTTTGTGTGATTTCACATGATTAGACAGAAGTTGTGCAGTTTGGGCAAGAATGTCAATAAAATTAGGTTATTCCCTTCTTAGTGTATTATATCTGGGTGTACATGATGTCAATATACCTGATTACTGATGTTGATGAATTTATCACTTGATTAAGGTGGTGCCTGCCAGGTTTCTTCCCAGTAATTACTATTTTTCCCTTTATACTAATTAGTATCTTCTCAGAAGATACTTTGAAACTATGCAAATATCATTTTTCTCATCATGTTTTACCTGCTAATTTTAGCAATCATTGATTGTTCTTGCTTGCAATGATTATTGCTGCGGTGTTAGTTAATAGTGATTTTCTATTTCCATCATTCCTTCTACATTTTTACATTAAAATTCTACCAAAAGGAAGAGTTGGGTTCTCCCAATTTTTCTGTTTTTTCTTACTCATTTATTTATATCAGATAGACTTTGATATATACTTAATATATGTGTATACTCATGAAGAACCTAATACTATCATTATTTTATTGTGTACCATGATCCCTCTCTTGTAAGTATTCCAATTTGAAGACTTAGACCTAGGGGTTTTGGGAGCAACAAAGAAAACCTTCTCCTATGTGTTCATCTGGTATTAATTGAATGATTTTACTGCTCTAACAGAGACTCCCTAAATATAGTGGCAAAAATGTAGGTTTATTTCTGTTGTTACTATCCAGATTTAGGTATTCCATGGCGGATCAGTGTCTCTTTCATCTTTAACTTATGGCGCCTGGTTGAGGGTCCGTAAAAGCATCTGCAATTTTTCCCATCTCACCTCTCAAAGAGCAGAAAGAGGAAAAACACAAGAGCACATGTCAAATTGCTTCAAGGCCTGTTTTCTCTCAAATTTCATTGACCAGAACTAGTAATACATTTGCATCGATCTGTGAAGATGGCTGGGAAATGAGTCTAGCTAGGAAAGGAAATTCTAGCATATGTAGAACTAAACCTCTATTATATTGAAAGAGAGAAAAAAAAAGTATTAGGGAAGAACTGAGTGTCTGACTTTAGACAGACACGAAACAAAATAATATTCACCAATGTAGTTCCTGGACATAAATTCAAGGTGGCTTTTTGGGGTATACTGATTTAATAGATTGTGGGAAATTTTAATAAAGCATTTATTCCAAAATTTCTAAAACTTGAAAGAGAAAAATAAGCTATTCTAAATTTAAATAAAATTTGGTTCGATTTTGAGTAGATATTTATCTCAGTAAATTACATATTCCTACTTTATTGCTATGCAAATTCCATCATACATTATGACAGGAGCTATTTCATTCTTCACTACTGCTATGTTTTCAGATGTGAAATAATTGTCTAAGACACAAATTAGATGCTCAATAAATATTTGTTACACAAACAATCAAATAATATGTATGTAAGATTTCTACATACCGGGTTAATCTGAGTATATGTTCCATAAAATAATTGAAAATATAATAAATGATACAAATATATGGAGGATGAATAGGGCTTAAACATTAATTATGTTGAATTTATAATTCCTGTTACATAGTAAAATATCCAAAACATACTTATTACTTATTAAATGCTTATACATGCCAGTTCTCAAAAAATATCCCTATGGAGTTGAAATGTTATTATTATAATCTTTTGCGTAAGAAAATAAAGATGCAAATTTTAAATTCCTTTTCAAGTCCAGGCATTTTAAAAGAAGAAAAGCCACATCACTAGGCTACGGCAAACTATATATTGCACAATGTCGACAATGGCATATAACACCACACATCCTTTTCTGACAGTGGGACTTCCACATTCCTCACATTAAGTACCTGGGTCTGCCTTCACTCCCCTTAAATCTAGATGAGTTTGTGTCCGTGGGAAAAGGGACTCTGTATAATTTCCATGGGAAAAGGCATCCTATATGATCAGGTAAGGTAATAAAAGACTGTGGCATCTACTTCTCTCTTGGAACACTTACCCTCAAGGCTTGACCCTCCATGTAGGCCGTCCTTGGGCTGCGGTGTTCTAGAAATCTCTAAATAGCAGATGCAGAAATCACATAGGAAAGCCTGTGATGATATGATGACATGAAGCAAGATGACATTTTCCTGTTCTAGCCACCATCTGGTTGCAACAGTAAAAGAGACTTGAAGTCAAAACTGCCAGCTGAGCCCTTCCCTAATTCCTTATTTACAGAAATTGAACTTTATAAAAATTGTTGCTTTAAGTTATTAAGTTTTGTGGTGATATTCAAATTGCACTTTCTAACTGAGGCCTTCACTGATTACCATGGGTAAAACAGAAACTTTTCTGCCCCCCACCCCATGCTCCCTATTTTCCTTAACTTACTTCTTATACCTCTAACACAGTCAAACTTTCTATATATTTTGCATATTTTTTATTATATTTAGTCGAGATACCCACTAAAATGTAAACTCCTTTTTTATTAAACAACGATATTTGGCCATTCTGTTTACTGTTGTAGCCCCAGTGCCTGGAAGTTGTTCTGACACTCTGTCATCACTGAATAAGAATTTATTGAATGAATATCTAAATGTGATGAATGAAAGAGGAGATAAAGAGGGAGAAGAAAAAGAAGATAGCTTTATATAGATTAAAGAAATAATGATGATGTTGAGGAATACATGGTATAGATATTCACATGTATCTGAAAATGCTTAATGTGATTTCTCTGAGCCCATCCAAAACCAGTCATATATATTTAGAGCTTTTATTTTAGTTAATTTTATTTGTTATCAAAGAGATTTTAGGGAAGTTCTTGAGCGTATAAAATTTCCCTTCCATGAGAATGAAAACAAAAATGGAATAAGAAGACACATGATGGTAAACAGAAAAATGATCATGGCATTTGACTTGCCTTCCGGGTTTCAGAACTCTGTGGTTTTTATTGTTGTTATGGTCCCCCCAAACCACACAGGCATGACTTCTTTGATTCTTTTTGGTTTCAGTAACGTAGACACGTGAAATGCTGGTGAATTTTCCCATGCCTAACAAAAGCAGAGTTATTGCTAGACATGGAGACTCTCTGAGATTTTAGCATCCTGCAGTACTTTGTTGTCCATGAAGGTGTCTTTAAACAGACCACAGAGGGCATCTGTATCTGTATTATTTATTTGTCAATCAAGTTTTCTCTCTTTTTCTAAAATATATTAACATTTTATAAATGGTTGTCAGACAACTGTATGTTTTCATCAGTAGAAAATGCCTTTATTCCTTTCTTCATAAATGTTATACACTGGCCAGAGAAATTAGAGTATAAGACAATTGCCAAAAGAAAGATCTGTTAAAGAGAATGTCAAACACAAATTTTTAATTTTCTACTGTCATAGTCTTACTTTATTCTTCCATATCTTATTAAATTAGAAATGCTGAAGCAATTTTGAAAATTATTATTTTGTATATAAGTAAAATGAAGTTCATAAAGACAATACTTTTTTCCATTTTATCATAAAAATAAATAATTTTAATAGTAGCAGTTAGTTTCAGCCTACTAATATCACGTGTATTTAGGATAAATTTAAATGTAATCATATCTGATATCTATCCAATCTTCCACAATTTTAAAGATATATATTCCACAGGCTCAATCTTTTTGTTTATTTAACTGCATTTCATTGTTGCTTTATGCTCCAAATGACATTCCTGCCAAAATCGAATATGTTCCAATTCCATTTATATTTTGTTCCTTGGATGACCATGGAGTGACCTTGTGTACAATGTAGACCAGTAACTAACTGCCTTGATTAGCATTTAAAGGAACTTGTGAAGCACTTTCAGTGCTAAATCTTTCTTATTAAACTTCGAATTTTTTTTTATTACCAGTCTATATTTGGACCAGTTCTACAATTTTGTAGGTCATCTGTCCAATCTATATTTTCTGTGCATGTTTGAAAATGGCTGTCCAATAAAGGGGTCCAATTTTCTATTCAGGCAGACATAATTGAGTTAGTGATATATGGAGTCTACTCCTGTGGATAAAAAGGTTTTGTGTAAAAATTATTTTTGTAATTTTTTTCCAAAATCTCAACTGCTAAATTAAAATAATAAAAGATACATTTCACTCGTATCTCATTCTAATATAAATATATAGACTTCCTTTAAAACCACTTCCTGCATAATGACACAAAAGGTGAGATATGCAACTCAAGTACCAGGATTAAGTTTGAAACAAAAAGAGAATCTTCTCAGAGAAGGAAAAGTATCTATTTATGGGAAAACCTACTTACAAAACATACTAAAAACTGATTCCATTTTCCCTATAAAATATGTTGAATAAATATAGGTTTTGTAGTTCTTAATATTTAAAGGACTAACATGATTTTGTTCCAAAATTGTGAGTTTTAAATTAATGCACATATAATCTAAGAAGTTTGTTCTCTGGATTTGGAGAAGTATTTATGAATAAGATGCTATGGTATTAACATTACTTACTAGTTTTAGTATGTGTGTGCTATAGTTTGGATATTTGTCCTGCAAGTCACATGTTGAAACTTGATCCCCAGTACTGGAGCTAGGGCCTAGCGAGAGGTGTTGGGTCATAGAGACAGATCTCTCATGAATGGCTTGGTGCTGTCCTTATGATAATGAGTGAATTCTCTCTATTATTACAGTTCTCAAGAGACAGCTAGGTGTTAAAAATGGCCTGGCACCTACCTCCTTCACTCTCTCTCTTGCTTCCTCACTAGCCATGTGATCTCTGCATACTGGCTCCCCTTAGCTATTTGCCATGAGTGGAAGCAGCTTGAGCCTCTTACCAGAAGCTAGGCAGATGTCCATGCCATGCTTCATATACGGTCTGCAGAACCATAAACCAAATAAAACTGCTTCATAACTTACCCAGCCTTAAGTATTCCTTTATGGTAACACAAAAATGGACTAAGATAGGTCGTATGAAAACTGGTGTTAATTTATGGTTGCATTCATGACATATTAAGGCTATCCATTGCCTCTCACCCACAAAATTTGTACTTCTCCTTTAGGAAATATCTAATGAGATATTGTTATTTAATTATGATTGTATATCTTACCAATATCAAAGAAATGTCAAACTCATTCCCTTAAAATTATTTGCTGTGTATTTCCATGTGTGTATTAGTTTCTTATTGCTGCTGTATTAAATAACCCCTACTTGGGGCTTAAAATAATAGAATTTAAAATTTTTTATGTTTCTGGAGGCATCAGAAATCATAAATGGGCCCCACTGAGTCCAGCGGGGTGTTGGCAGGGTTGCATTACTCTCTGGAATCCGCTCTCTTGCCTTTTCCAGTTGGTGGCATTCTTTAGTTCCTACCCACCTTCCTTCTCCAAAACCAACAATGGCAAGTAGAGCCTTTCCAAAGACGGGTGGCGTCTTTCTCATAACATAGGCAACACTCTGACACTCCTGCTCCTGATCCATCTTCCACATTTAAGGATACCTGTGATTACACTGGAACCACCAGATAATTCCGGATAATCTCCCTGTTTTAAAGTCAGCTAATTAGCAACATAATGCTGTCTGCTACCTTAATTCCTCTTGCCGCAGAATGTAACCTTTTCACAAGTTTCAGAGATCAGGACATGAACACATTTAGGAGACCATTATTTTGTCTTCCATAATATATTTCAATCAAAGATGTAGATTAAAGAGTATATTTATGGTAATTAGTTTGTTACTAAATGAAACTTTGAAACATTCCAATTTAAAAAATTATAGTAGGCTAGGCATGTTGGCTCATGCCTTTAATTCCAGCACTTTAGGAGACCTAAGGAGGCGGATCACTTGAGGTCAGAGTTTGAGACCAGCCTGGCCAACATTGTGAAACCCTGTCTCTACTAAAAATAAAAAAGCATTAACTGGGCATGGTAGCACATGCCTGTATTCACAGCTACTCAGGTGACTGAGGCGAGAGAATTGCTTGAATCTGGGAGGCGGGGATTGCAGTGAACTGAGATTGCGCCACTGCACTCCAACCTGGATGACAGACCCTCTCTAAAATAAATAAATTAAATAAAATAAAATAGAATAAATTAAATTTATGTAAAGCCTCCTAAGGTATCAGGCTCTTTTCTGTGAATATGTTATTTTCTGAAATATACACAATACAGTGCTACTATAATACCTATAATATAATGAGATAATTTGTGGAATTTAACTTACATGCATGTTTAATTTACTAGGTAAAACATAGAGGATAACTCAAATTGTGTTCATTTATAACATATACAAATGACTTTAGATAATTTGAAAGCAGTATAAGAATGGAGTAAAATTGCTATTATTAAGCAATAAATTCTGCATGTATGTATACACAGTTTCACTTTTAGTGAATACTCAGCACAATTTGATGCTACATTACTGCCCACATACTTTTCTTTCTACAATATTTCTCCCAAGTCAGCAATCAATCTATTCTTTCAAATTAATGTTACTTCTAACAAGAGACCAAATCAAACTGTGGCCAAGTTCCAGGGATCTTATTTCCTGTTCCTATATACTCTATTGAAATTTATTTGCAGCATTAGCATGCTGATGGAAGTAAATCTGCTTATTCGGAGAGAAAATAATGGATGTCATGTATATACAAACTCTTATGGGAAAGCGTTATGTGAATACAATTTCTGTTTTGATCTTCAAGATGAAATATTAATGGAAATACTTTTCTAATAATGTTGTTCATTGAAAAAGTAATTGGAATAAAATTCCAACACTCTGTCAAGTGTTTACAGTTGAGGGATATGTTAGTGATGTCTAAGTTCCCAGTGTGCTAATTTTATATCACTATTTATACAGCAGGAATGATTAGAGACTTTTCTTTTTCTGATTGTACTCCACATATATCAAAAGAACCATCTGATTACTTACTTCAGAGAGACCCTGTTGCCTGAATGTCCTGCCTTATGAGTATGTTCATGGCAATATTTAATTCAACTCTTTAGGTTTATTTTCTTAATGACAAAATAGATGAGCTAGGCCAGATATTGTATTTAAGTATATCAAAAAGAAGGAAGTGATTATGCTTTAAATTTATAATTTATATTTTAAAAATGATTTTGTTTACTGTTGTTTATAGAAAACTTTGTTCTATTGAAGATATAAATACTTAGTTTTCTTTCAACTTTTCTCATACCAAGCATTCAAAAAAATGTGCAAAAAAATACAATACACAAATAGAGAAAAATTTTTATACAAATAATAATAAAAGGAGAAGTGACCAATATTTTAAGTTCAAAAAGCATAGCCCCTTTGACTTAAGACTTATATAAATGTTTCCTGAAGAAATATCACATTATTTGCACCAATACATATACACATGCCAGTACACCATCATTTAGAGTTAAATAATAAAAAAAGCTACTTGGAAGTTTTGAAGTGACCAGGAGTATAGCTATCCTTCTTCCCTCCGCTCTAGTCCTGCTACCATTCACACTACACACAGAAACAGAATGATTTTAAAACTATATAAATCAGACAATCTCCATATCAGTGATTTGGAGTTTTCCATTGAATTTGGCATAAAATCAAGCTCTCTAACATTGTTTGCAAAGCTCTGCAAGATTGGACCTTTAACCAACTCTCTAGGACCTTCTGTTATAACTCCTGCCTCCATTCACTTCTTTATTAACTCTCAAAATAACATTTCTCCTAAACTCCTTTCACTTTTGTTCTTTCTGATTTTTTTCTCTTTCCTTAATTCCTTTATTGACTGATTTCTCTCATTGTACATGTCTTAACTCAAATATCAACTTCTTGGTGAGGCTTTCCCTAGTCAAATATTCTAAAGTAATTGTTTTACCATTTATTTCTCATTATCATATAAATGTGCTTATTTCTTTTGGAGCACTTTTACATTATGAATTTATTTTTCTACTTGTTTACTTGTTTAATATCTATTTTACCTGCTAGAATATGAGTTTTATGATGAAACAGTATGTGTCTGTTGCACCTGTGTTTCTAGTGCCTATAGGATTAGAATCAGGAAAATGGTATGGCACTTAATAAATAATTGTTAAAAGACTAATATAAATTATTGCCTTTAATCATGGAATCCCAAAACAGTCCACAAAATATTATGTACATTTGTAGAGGCTGGCATTTGAAGATCTCCAAAATATCTTATCAAGTATATAAAAATCTAATTCAATAGACTGTATAAATTTATTCAACAAATTTTATTGAATACTCCTTACAAGACTTGTACTGAAACTTCCGTTCTAGAATTATTAAAAAGAACAAAATTAAGCACACATATACACAAACCAGAAAAAGCAAACATATCTTCTCTTACGGGGTAAATTGATTTGTATGACAAATATAAACAATAGTTACATAGAAGACATTTATATTGCTCGTGTGTGTGTGGGCGGGGGAGCTGTAATGAGTAGAGTGGCATATTCCAAATTATTAAGGTTATATTTCAAGAAACTAGCAGCTCTCAAGTGAGAGGTGAATGTGGACTCCAGGCATTATTCTGTGTTTTGAAATACTACTTAGATAATTTTTCAGTGAAATTATAACCATGAGTCAGTTGTGTCCCAAAAAGAATAAAGAGAGGGGAAAAATGGCAACTGTCTTACTACTATGACAGAGGCAGGAGACAGAGAAATTCTAGGCAGACAGGGCAGGTCCCTGGTGAAATCCCCACATTCAAGCCAAAAGTAGCCTGAAACCTGCAGCCCAAAGTAGTAACTTTTATTCCTATTTGCTCTCTCTTGCTCTCTCTTGATTGGTTCTTTCTGAAGAATGTCTTTCAGAATAATTTCTGAATTTATCAATCAAATGTTGCCTTTTCCAAAACTACCTAAGGCAAGCCCCAGCCCTCATCTTGTGCCTGTGAAGACCCCAGACTTAGCTGGTAGAGAGAATTAGCTGGCTGGACATCAGGGAGAGGTGACTTAACTTCAGTGATGACAGTTGCATGTTAGAGAAAGGCAACTTGCCTTTGGAGAAGAGTGACCTGCCCTTCTCATCCATCCCCTTTCCAGCTTCCCTCTTCACTGAGAGCCACTTTGATGGCTCAATAAAATTTCCTCATTCATCATCCTTCTGTCTGTCTGTGTGACCTCATTCTTCTTGGGCACCAGACAAGAATTCAGGAACTACCAAGTGTGGATACCCAAAAGGTTTGTCACACCGGGCCTTTGCCCTCACTGCTGGAGGGAAGCCACCCCATGAGATGAGGCAAAGGGCCCACTGACCTGTTAACACACTGCTATCCTCCGATGACAGAGCTAAGAGAGCATTGTAACATGTCCTCTGGGCCTTTGGGGTCACAGGCACACCCATACGGATGCTGCTGCGGACCCTGAACGGAGTTTCTGGTTTCTGCACTCTGTCATGTGCTTTCTCCAGGAGGGATGGAGCTCAGTGGACCTGAGTAAAGAGTTTGCTCCTGCCAGCGCGGCAGCAGCCAGCCGGTTCCGGCACTCATTTGCTCACGAGCTCTCTCCCGCAAAGGGTTTAGTGCAGCAGGCTGAGTAAACAGGGCATCCCTGTTGTAAATCTTGTGAGAGGATCAAGAAACATCCTGCATCTGAGTTGTTACCTTTTTTCCATTTGTACTGCAGTGATGCAAACTGAATTAGTTGTTTACAATGGTATAGTTCTGTTTTTAAAAAGACGATTTTCCCCTTTTTGCTTAATACTATGGAAAAAGCATTTAATCAGATCTATAGTGAAAATATCTGTGTTTTAAGTCAAAATAATGACTTAAAATATTAACCTTTGGGATTAGATATTTACTATTTAAAAACTTATGCACATTTACCAGATGGATATAAAACCACCAACTCTTATGTTTACCCCATTAATATCCATGATTATCAGTGAATAGTAAGATTATGTTTATTATTATACTTTACAATATTTTATATTCTGTGGATATAGAATCTTCTATACTTTCCAAGATGGTGATGTTTCTTTTATGCTTCAAAATAAAATTTCATTTTTAAATACATACAAAATAAGTAAAAATAAAAATAATTATGTAAAAAGTTTTATTTTTATGCTAAGACTATTTAACGTGAGATCTACCTCCTTAAATTATTTTAAAATGTACAATACAGTATTTTAACTATAGGACAATGTTGCACAGTGTATCTCCAGAATTTATTCATCTTTCATAATTAAGATTTTATATCCAATTTGCCTTATTTCACTTGTCATAATGTCCTCAAATTTCAACCATGTCACATATTGCATGGTTTCCTTTTTATTTAAGGCTGAATAACATTCCATAGTTTGTTTATATCACCATTTCTTTATCCATTTATCTGTTGGAATATATTTAGGTTTTGTTCACGACTTGCCTATTGTGAATAGTGCTGCAATGAACATAGGAATTCTAATACCTCTTCAAGTTCCTGATTTCAACTCTGGATACATACTCCAAAGTGGGATTGCTGAATCATGTGTAGTTCTAATATGAACAGTATGTTCATGCTACACCCATCTTGATGAAACACTCCTATTAAAATAACATTTATTATATCAAAATTGTGAGACAAATGACTTTGGAATATTCAAAATCAGTCTTTCAATATTGTGGGGATAGATTTAGCAAGCAGAAAAACAGAAATTCTGCTTTATGATAATAAGAAACAGAGAAGGTTTATATTCACATATAATGATGACTGCTATATAAATATTTGCTAATATTCTTTCTAATCTAAACGAGTTTGATTTTCATTTAGGGTCTTATATTCTCAAATACATATTTATAATTTGTTACTACTGAAGCTTATAGCCAGCTCTTTTCTAGTTTAAATTTTAATTAAAGCTGAGTTGAAATAGTTAATCATTTGTTTGTACACCACAGTTATAAAATCACATTGTACATACTCTGATACGTTATGGAAGAAATTTCTCAAAAATAAAACATAAGATGGTGTATCTATTTTATGATATACTATTACTGTCAAATATCTTTCTCTTTTCACCTGTTAGAAATTAGATCTTTGTCTGCTAAACAAATTACTCATCATTAAACTGTTCTTTTTATAGAAATAAAGCTTATTTTTTTCTCAACTGTCTCTAATTACAATGGGTTAGAAGTATCAATTTTACATTTATATTAACTTAAGTTGGTTTTTACTCTCTGATATTAGTTTCAGAAAAGGGAATTATAATGTCATGAAATGGCAAAATGCATGTTATATAAATAATCACTCTCTTGTTAAGCTTTCTAGTGAATTCATTGTTTATCTGGCATCTATATAAAAACTTGCTTTTGTCTCAATTGCATGTTTACAAAATTATAAATGCTATGAGAAAGCACTTTACCATTATTGAGATGAATGGTGGATGATATAAGCTAAATTAAATTATTGAAGTTATCATTGTTTCTGTTCATTGTGGAACCAGCTTAATTAAATTATTACCAGCGTTCATATAAATGTTTTAAACTTTTCAACTTTGTAAAATGTTGGCAACTCTTTTTTTGGATTCAGAATCTAACATGGTGATTTCTGTGTTAAAGAGTGACAAGTGCATCTCAATTGTTACATTTCCTCTACATTGCCTACAACACATAAAAAGGTGAATAAATAATACAGATTATTGCTTTGGTAATAATCTATATTATTTATTCACTCCTGCCCAGTGGATTTCAGAAGAAATTTAAATATGTGGGTTCATTTTAAAACTTGTATTATTGAAGGAGTAAAGTAACTCAAAATATGAAGCACCCAAAGTAGAATATATTTGTTTTGTTTGTTGTTACTTTTAAAGAAAGTGATCTCTTTTGGAAGTAAACATATAAAATAGTCCCACAAGGATACACAATCAATGCACTCCTGACTTTTAAAGAAAGTAGAACTATTTGACTGAAAGTGGCAAATTATTTAAGAAGCCACTATGATAACTTGATAAGTGTCTTAAATAGACATTTCATTTTTGCCAACAAACTATATTTTAAATGCATATCAAATTTCTTATCCATTAGTGACCCATTTGATATAATTTTTTTTCCTTGTAATACATGGGATAGGTAAATTTTTTCTGCTGCTGTATTAAATACCATATATGTTAGAATCAGCTAAAACACTTTAGATTTTTGTATGTCTTTTCTGGTATTTTGAGTTTCTATCAGCTACAATCTTTGAGGTTAAGTTTGTATTACTTGTAAAGTTCTTTCTCTAAAATCACTTATAAGACACTGTCAATCACATAAATATTCTCCGTGTTAATGTTTTCATTAAATTTCATATAAAAATTGAAAAGCAATTTCTTTCTAATACTTTTCTAAATTTCTTGATGAACCTCAATGATAACATTTGCAGCCTAGGAGTTGCAAATTCCTTCATCTTTAGGGGAATTTACAGACCTGCTAATTGGACTTGTGTGCTATTAAAATGCTTAAAACAGACACTATTCCTTTAAAACATAAATTTTACCTTCTATCTATATCTACATCTATGTTTTCTATCACTTGTCTATCATCTATCTATCTATCTATCATCATCTATCTATCAGCTGAGAAAGACAGAGAGAACACACAATGTTTAATCTTTAGTTTCTCCTAATAAACACAACGTTTTCTGGTAATCTTCTTCTGCAGAAAGACCTTCTGAGAGGTTTTAATTGTCTTTCTTTCTTACCCCTACAATGCTTTTTGATTTCCCTGGAATCACTTACAATCTTTTGTAGATCAATGTTTGAGTTTTTGTGGTAGTTAAATCATTATAACAAAACGAGTGATGAGCAATGTCTCTATAGAATGATAGATACCTATTTTCAGTCTTATTAACTATATATCCTTTAAATTTACTCACATCTATTTACTAAACACATAATTCTCAACATGTCTGTAATTACATCTCTTGGATAAAAGTGATGAACCCTCTTTTTTAGTATTTTACAAAAATATTATTAGAAATGGAGTTTATATGCCTCCGAAATCTAGGTGGAGAAAAAGAAAATAAATAAATAAATAAATAAAAAGAAATAGGGTTTATAACCTCATAATTAAGTGATATAGAAAGAAAATTTTCTGCCTATTCTGGCAAACCATTTCCTGTGAGTGCTCATGGCACTGCGTGACTGCCTGTCACCTGAATACCCTCATTATAGAACTCTCACTGCTCGGTCCATCTGTGATTCATCAGAGTCCATAAAGTAATCACCACAACACACTGTCCATTGACCACCCCTCTGTCGTTTGTTTGATAAACGGGGCAGTTTTCGGGCTGAGTAATGGGGAGAGAAGTTACCACTCTTAACTTCTTTCCCTTAGTGCTTTGATTAACCTTTACCAAAATACAACTACTGTAGAAATGCCCTTGTATTTTACACAATGTTCAAAATAGAGGCAACTTGCTCTTTATGTCACTAACCTGAGGTTAATTTTAAGATTTAAGGTTTACATAAGAAACCTGACATTAAAATACACCGGGGATTTTTAAAAAACATTTTCTCCATGCACTCCAGAAACATTTCCCGATCTCCTGAAAGGTGTCATGTACTATTTCAGATCACTGTGATCATCAGAGAATTTGTATAACTTGATAAAGAGGGAAAAGAAAGAGACAAACAGGACTCAGATGCTTGAAATGTACTGGCAGACACAGTGCTGGCACCCCTGAGGAAAACAGCTTGCTGGGGGAGGGAGGCAAAGAAAACATGTTCAGTTTTGAGGTTTATTTTGAAACGGCAGAAAGACACAAATGTGAAACTAGACCCCAAGTAAATAATCAGTGGTAGTTATATGTATTTGTCATTCATCACAGTAGCTTGGTAGAATTACTAATATTTACTGAATAATTTTCAAGAATTGTAAAGATTAATGCTTATGGAAGACTTCATAGAACTGAAATTGGAGAAGAACTAAAGTCTGTTCTGATTTTAGGAAACACTGGTTTATTAAAATTACATTGTTCTTCCATGTGTGGAAAAGCCCCTGCAATTACATTCATACTCAGTATTAGGCAAATGAATAAGTAATGGATCCCATGAGGGAAGACATGTGCTATCAAATATTAGGAAGAGTCATAAAAAGTGTAATGTACAGGTATGGAGAGATGTATTTTTGTGTTATTCTGGATTCACTACTGAGATAAGCCTAACAAGACTTTGAAAAGTAAAGAGGTTGATAGAAAACACTTGAAATTATGACCTTTATCTGATCACATCTGAGATGATGGCATAATGTGAGATTATCCTTGGCCTCAAATTGTCAAAGGGACTAGTGTCTGTGATTTATTTCACAGTGACATTAATTTTTAATTTTTGTAGGTACATAGTAGGTGGATGTATTTATGGATTACATGAGATATTTTGATATAGACATGCAATGCATGATAATCACATCAGAGTAAATGGGGTATCCATCACCTCAAGCATTTATCCTTTGTGTTAAGAAAAATCCGATTATACTCTGTTAGTTATTTAAAAATGTACAATTAAATCATTTTTTACTATAGTCAGTCAGTTGTGCTGGCAAATATTAGATCTTATTCTTTCTATTTTTTATATCCATTAACCAGTTTGGTGAGTGAAATAAATAATTTCCTAAAATTCTTGACCTTGTATTAAAAGGAAAAATATTGTTTCAAATGTAATATCAAAAGTTGTAATTCAGTATAGAAAAATAAAGCAAATTTGAATGTATATATGTATGTGTGTGTCTATGTTAAGTGTGCATGCACTAGTGTGTGTGTATGCCTATGTGTGTCTGTGTGTGCTTAAGTATGTCTGTATATGTGTGTGTGTATATGTGTGTGTGTGTGTGTATATATATGTACATGTATATTACTTTGAACAGTGGCTTGCAACAGTGTTCCAAAATAGCTCTAAGAGCTACCAATTGAAAAGGGAATACTGTTGATTTGGAGGTGGAAGGTATTTGTGAGCAGAGTCTTGATACATAGTAAAACAAAACTGATGATAAAATGCCAATTTTCAGGGCACGATGAGAAGCTGGACTTCATTCTTTCCAGATATGCCTGGTAGGATTAAGAAAAGGATTGGTGATTGAATAATGAAATTGTTGTTCCCATGACTAGGGTAATTTGGGGTGAGCACTCACTTATCTTAAAATGAACGGGTAGAGCTGGAAGATCTGTGGATGATGAGCTTGGCTAAGCTCCAAAACTCCACCTGAATCAGGTTAAGAATTGGTGAAAATCTAATACCCATACCCTGTAAGTCACAGAATAACTATGATAGGCCAAAAGAAGTTTCACCAGAGAGCAAAACAACCGTATACATTTGCAGCCAGTCTGAGATTTGAATTTGAATTAAGACATTTGAATTAAAAGCATATGTAAAAGGTGTAAACAGGATCACTTAATCTTACCTGAAACTAATTTTTGAAGTTGTTACTGCAAATTAAAAAAGAGATCTCATTTCTTAGTTACCAAAGTTTGTGAAGATTATTCTTAATTCAATTGGACCTCATATTTCTCACACTGAACACTTTAGAGGTGAAATAAAAAACACTATGAGAGGGACTATTACCCAGAATGCGAGGTTAAGGACATTGGCCTCATATACAGGCCTCTACAGATTACTCTTGAGTTTCCAAAGAGAGCATAACTCATAGGTATTAATGTTGATTCTGTTGTTGAGACCACTGTCTATAAGGGATCATTGGTGTGAGAGATAAAACCAGATATTACAACTAGATACTTTTTTGGGAAACATTTTTCCAACACTCATTTAAGAAAATAATTTGTACATCATAATCTTTGCTTAAGCCTGTAAAAATTTCACCCTTTGAAGAGTAAAACAATATAGGGGAAAAAAATGCTCTTCTTAAACAGAAAAAGAAAACCTGCTATTGCATCTGTATCTGCACCATCATTGATTGGCAGATTTTTATTGTAGGATAAACTACACTTTTGCCAGAATAATGTAAATTAGGCAGATAAGAAAGTCCAGGAATAAACTGTGTATTAGTCAGGGTTCTCTAGAGAGGCAGGACTAATAGGATAGATGTCTATATGAGGGGAGTTTATTAAGTAATATTGACTCACATGATAACAAGCGGAAGCCCCACAGTAGACCTTCTGCAAGCCGAGGAGCAAGGAGACCAGCCCCAGTCCCAAAACCTCAAAAGCAGGGAAGTTGACGGTGCAGACTTCAGTCTCTGGCTGAAGGCCTGAGAGCCCCAGGCAAACCACTGTTGTAAGTCCAAGAGTACAAAAGTTGAAGAATGAGGAGTCTGATGTTCCAGGGCAGGAAGCATCCAGCACAGGAGAAAGATGAAGGCCAGAAACTCAGCCAGTCTAGTTCTTCCATGTTCATCTGCCTGCTTTTATCCTAGCAGTGCTGGCCGCTGAGTAGATGGTGCCCACCTAGATAGAGGGTGGGTCTGCCTCTCCCAGTCTGGCTACATCCTCACAGACACACCCAGAAATAATACTTTGCATCCTGCTGTCCAATCATGTTGACATTCAATATTAACCATCACAGTTTGCATATAAAAAATAGAAGGAAAAAGAATTGTTCTATTAGAAATATAAAATGATAGTAATTGTAATTATTCCACCTTGGGATGCTGTTGAAGTTTGAGTGGAGGTTGAAAGTCAAGATCTTGGGGAGGAAAAGAGTTGCCAAGATGACACTCAAGAAGAGAGTGTTGCAAAGGGCCTGTGGTGAGAGAGCTACAGGTATGAGTCTCAGGACCTGGTATTGTATTAATATTCAGTACTAGGATTAATCATACTGACTAATCTTAGCTTTGAGTTCAGGGCGGAGCTCTTTGTGTGTGGTCAATGAAACATATCCTGCTTTATATGCCGTAGTGAGCGTTGTGATCATCTATCAGTGTACACCAAAATGTCATGTTCTGATATTCTTTGATGATGTAGAAAAGGCTCTGAATGATAACATAAATGAAGAATTCAGGAAGGATTTTATAATTTCTGATACTGTAGATTATTCCACTAGTGTATATTATTTTATCAAAGATTTAGTTTCACAAAAATATCTAAGAATATATAAAGACTGTTTAATAAGTGTCTGACTAATCAAAATTCAGAAACTAATATTAAAGTTACATGGAAAATAATGTAAATGAAAAAGTAACATAAGCTTGAGTCCACCAATGAATAAAATATGGGGAAAACAATAATATCATTTTAAAACGTGAGAGTAAAAAATCAAAATTAAAATATACTCAATGGAAAGGTTGAGAAAGGGAAGTAAGTTACATTGGGGGAGGAATTTGAAAAGAGAATCATGCACAATAGAATACTATTCAATCACAAAAATGAAGGAAATTATATCATTTGTCACAATGTGGATGAACTGGAGGACATTATGGCAAATGAAATAAGATAGGCACAATAAATAAATGCTGCATAGCCTCACTTGTATGTGGAATCTTATAAAGTCAAATATTAGAAGTAGCAAATAGAATCATGGTTACCATTGGCAGGGGGAATGGAAGTGGGAAGGAAGGAATGGGAAGTTATTGGTCAAAGCCTACATAGTTTCAGTTAGACAGAAGTAATAAGTTTTGAGAGCTATTGCACAACATGGTGACTATATTGAAAAATAAAATATTGTATGTTTAAAATAACTAAAATAGTATCAAATGTCTTACCACAAAAAATGATAAGTAATGAGGTAATGGATATGTTAATTAATTTGCTTTAATCAGTCTGCATTGTACACATATATCAAATCATACATTGTGCCCCATAAATGTAATTATATTTTTCAATTAATTATAATTTTTCAATTAATATTAATAACAATTTTAAAAAGAAAAAAGAGACATGGTAAAAGTTATAAAACTAAAGATTATTATCTTGTGTCATGAAAACACTTTATTATTTCAAAAAATTTTTTGAGATTTTTTAATAAAAAATTTTTGACATAACATTTTACATATTCGTGGGGTATGTATAATGTTTTTTTACATATCTGGAATATATAGTGATCATGTCATTGTATTTGGAAAATTATTCACCTTGAGTATCATTTTCCATGTGCTGGAAACAATTCAAGTCCTCTCTTCTAGCTATTTTAAAATTTACAGTACCTTATTAATTATAATTACCTTACTCTGCTTTCAAACAGTACAGCATGTATCTTCTATCTAACTGTACATTTGTAATCATTAACCAATCTCTCCTTATCCCTCACTCCTACTCACACAGCTTTCCTAGCCTTAAGTATCTATTCTCCTTTAATTTGATGAGATCAACTTTTTTACTTCCTTTATATGAGTGAGAACATGTGGTATTTGTCATTCAGTGCCTTATTTCAGTTAACATTATGACCTTCAGTTCTATCATGTTGCCACAAATAACATAACTATTTATTTTATGGCTGAATATTATTCCATTGTGTGTATGTACCACATTTTCTTCATTCATCTGTTGATGTACATTTAGGTTGATTCCATGTCTTTGCTATTGTGGATAGTGCTGAAATAAACATGTGAGGGCAGGTATCCCTTTGATATGCTTATTTTTTTTTCTTTGGGTAAATATCTAATAGTGGGATTGCTAGGTCATATGGTAGCTGTATTTTTAGGTTTTTGAGAAATATCCATACTGTTTTCTAAGGTGGCTACACTAATTTACATTCCCATCACAGTATATGAGAGTACACTTTTCTCCACATCCATGCCAGCATCTGTTATATATTTTTGTCTTTTTAGTACAATCTGAAAAGAAACCAGAGTACTGTATTTTTAATGTCATTATTATTATTATGGCTACTAGGCTGTAAATTGTTTAATTCATCCATGCATTACCATATACTTTAACTACAAGTTTTGAATAATAATGACAAAATGCAAAAAACCTTGGAATATAATCATGCTTCCTATTGTATTAAATAAAAATTATTTTCATGAATACAGCATTAAGAATGCTTTATCTTAGATTGATTTCTATTTCTAAATAAAAATCTTTTTCAAAATTTTTTCTAATAAAATAAAATGAAACTTCATTTAATATTTGTTTACATTAATCCTATTTGTGATTTCTTTTGTTTTTAATTTGATTCTCAAATGCTCAATTTTTAATTCTAACACAGAAATTTATTTGTCTTCTAGTCAGCTAAAATTTTCATATTTACATGTGTCTTATTAAGGTATTTGCAATTGAAAAACAAAAGAGAGTAAAAAGGGAAAGACTTTCCATTCAGAAATTACTTTACATGTGGTTTGGGATAGCTCTTAGTATAAAAAGATGGTGAATATAAAAAAGACCATCAAATTCAGCTATCTGGGAGCAATTAGAAGATATAATCACTGTAATAATTTGTGCCTCTGTCTTTGGTTTATATCCAGAAATGTTCTTATAAAAACTTACATATAATAATATCTGATGATAGACAGTGACAGTATTAGTTAATTTAACTTTGAACTAAAATCTATAATTTCAGCAAACATTAGCATATGCCAGGTGCTTTTTCATGGGCACATAGGATACAAATACATAAATGAAAGTTTTGCCTTCTACAAGCTCACTTTAGTAACTAGTAAACTGACATAGAAATACTCATTAATACATTTAATTGAAAATAATAACATTACTAATACATATACTTGTGATAAATTTGAACTAAAGCATTGAAAACAATGTAGTTGAAAATGTTCTCCATGTTCCAATGCCCTATGTACATACAAGTGTCAGATATTATTGTAGAGATCACTTATTTTTTAAAAGATATGTTAACTTTGTCTAATAATTTATTTTAGAAAATATCAGTTTGATTAACTTAATACAGTTCATTTTCAGGCATGAATAATTTATAACTGTTTCACTGACTAGATAGAGTTCATTAAATTCTATTGATCCTGTGGTATAATTGTATATGGAATGATTAATGCATGAAGTTCAATTATCAGTTATTAAACAAAGACTACTGACATACATGTCTTTCATAATTAAGAGAGTGCTTCAATACATAATGTGGGGGTAAGTGATGAGAATAACCAGGTAATTGAAAGCTAACTATTATTAGAAACTGTCCAGTAATCGAGAGTGAATAATTCAATACACAATGGTTTCCAATTATGTTCTTATTTCTATTTTATTCACTCTCCTGGACAACTGATCTAAGTTTGTGTTAATTAATTGGAAAGAATCCCTTATTTTGAAATCAGTTTCATAAGGCATTGAGAGAAAAAGAAACAAAGCCTTAATGATTGTACATCTGAATGAAAACAACATGGTCACATATAACATCTAGTATATGATGGCATTTAATGAGAAATACTTTTTTCTTTGTTTCTGTTTCATTTATGTGGATTTGTCTTTGCAAGACAAGAAAGAATAAGAAATTTGAAAATATTTTCTATTAGAAAAAATGGTTTATTTTATGAGGAAAATTTGATCAAATAAAGCATTGCCAATATATTGTGTCTCATATTCTAAAACAATATCTTTATGTTGCTCTTTCTGTAGTTCCTCATTCTAACTATAAATTATTTGATATAAAGCTACAAAGTCATATTTATCTTTGTAACTTCATAGCCTAAGAAAAACTGCTTTTCACAAAAGTAAGCAATAAATAACATTTTGAATAGAAGAATAAAATAGCAAGAGGAGGAATATATAAATAAATGAATGACCTACAAAATATGTATTTTGGCTTAAGTGAATAAACTGTAATAGTTTTAAATGCACAAAATGATTTATTCAAAAAAGTAGTTTACTTTCAAACCTAGATTGAATGTGAGAAAATTTAAGGATAAATTTATTTCAAACCTGGAGTAAAAATGACATCAATAACAGCTCACATTTATTGAATTCTTGCCATGTACCAGTTACTCTTTTAAGAGCCTAATGCATAATCAGGTTTAATTCTGGATGTGAATCTATAAGCAAAATGCAAATTTAATTTAGCTTTATGCTAGTATTAAAATTTATAGATTCTTCATACACACAACTAAGCTTTGCTTACCTCCTTCATTCCTAGGAGTAGTGAGTTACCATACCAGTAAATGTCACTATAGCTAATACCCTACTTTTAGTTATTTTAGTAGATATTACAAAGTGTTAAAAATAGATGGAACAACAACAATCTACCAAGTAAGTACACCAAATAAACATCTGAGTTAAGCTGAGAAATTTTGGTGTAGAAAACATTCTGCTTTGTATATAAAATATCAGTAAGCTCTTTTATTATATTTATTCTTTTTTTTTTTTGTAAAGCCTGTAGTTAAGTGAAACCAAGATATAAATTTCAAAGGTTTTGTACTCGAAAGACTTCCTAAATATTCTTGCATCTATTGGAATAGTTGTATGTTTGACCTGAAATCATTCACAGCAATTTATTTTATTTTATGGACGTTTCATTAAGTTTGAGCAAAGCATTCTGGTCTTTGCTTAGCAGATTGCTTTTCCAATCCCTTCTTTGTCAAAGTATTCATATTGATTAATTCTGTTTTGTAAATGACATGTTGAAGTTCTTTTGTGATTATATAACCTGGGTTCAGCTTAAGAAAGGTAAGGTAAAAGTAGTTTTTTAGTTCTTGTTTTCAAAATTTTCTTTACAAGAATATTGTTTCATCTCTTCTTAACCTGCCTTGAAAAGAAACTATATGCCATTCCAGCTTTTACTGTTTCAAAAGTAAATATGTAATGGTGTAAACTTACAACGAAAAAGTTACGAGTTTGTACTGGACAGAATGATCTTTCATAGAAATACTATATTTTCTGGTATTACCAATCTTCCTTCCTAGGTAAGAAAATAGTTTAGCTAATGAAAAATAAGCAATTCCATCTGCTTCAGATGAAATGGCTTAGGGGAATAAGGCTGGAGAAAATGCAGCTTACATGTGTTTGTGTGTGTAAGGAACAGGAGCTGAGACAGACACTCTTAAGAATATTGATTATATGCAATATATGGGGACCACTATGTGATTTTGCTTGTTTAGTTGGTGTTTTGAGACCCAACATAAAGTCTCACTGCACATTTCCAGTAATAATAAGGGGGAAAATGGATGCTTAGAAAAAATAAATTCTAAGTACAGAAGGGGTCATGATTAATCTCTCCTTAGCTACATTAACGCTGATGAAGGTTGCATAGATTTTGAGACTCTTTGTCTTGAAATAAGAGAATGGATGTTTCCATTTGTAAATATCTCCAAGAAAATGCTTTCTTCAATTTAACTGTATTAATGAAAGAGGTAAAATTGAAATTGACTGACATTATTTAAGTTAATCCAGAAACTACTCACAACTTCTGTGTACATATGCATCCATATGTATGTTTGCACATGCATCTACTTCCAGTCCTACGCCTATATCTATACTGTTGTATGTATATTTTTATGTACACGTGTATCTGTATTAGGCTATTCTTCCATTTCTATAAAGGAAGACCTGAGACTGGGTACTTTATTTAAGAGGTTTAATAGGTTCACAGTTTGGCAAGCTCTATAGAAAGCACAGTATCAATGTCTCCTTGGTGTCTGGGGAGGTTTCAAGAAGCTTACAATCATGGCAAAAGGCAAAGGGGGCAGGCACATCACCCGGCAAAAGCAGGGGCGAGGAAGGGGCAGGGGAGATGGTTAACTTCTAGATGACCGGATCTCAGGAGAGCTCATTACCATGAGAACAATACCAAGAGGAACAGCGATAAACATTCATGAGAAATCCATGAGCCAGTCACCTCCCACCAGGCCCCACCTCCAATGCTGGGGATTACACTTCGACCTGAGACTTGAGGAAGACCACCACATCATATCACTACTTATCTGTCTGTCTATCTATCTAGCATTGTATTTTTTGTTTTGGGAAATGCAGTGTAAAGTTTTTCCACTTTTCATTACTGTAATTAGACTTAAGATTTTAGTTTCTCCAAAAAAGACTGAAAATTTGCATATACAAACACAATTTAAGCAGAATGGAACTCAAAATTCTTGGTTAGTCTGCTGTAATCATCAAATATCTCTTATATTGGCAATGGTGTGTTTTAATCCCTCAGTGTTCTGATTATTTAACGTATTCCATGGGTCAGCTAATCTACCAAAATGGCATTTACTGAGCTTGATGAAGGAATATATCATAATTCTGTTGATCCTTTGTCCCCTAGACAAATTGTCTTCTATTATGGTTTTGAGTACATTAAGGAGTGTTTTAAATATTAGTCTTGGGATAAAATAAAGAAACAAAGCACTGGGCACAACACTGATCTCCCAGTATTATCCAGCCTTTTTGGTCCTGGAATAAGACCATGGGGAAAGGCAAGCCCAGCCTAATGCCTATATGACATAGTTGAATTTCTACTGGGGTCTAACTTTCCTTATCTTTAAAAAATAGAAAGGCATGCAGACAGAACTTCCTTCTCAGGAGAGCCAGGTAAAAACTGATTAGAACCAAGATGGTTGACTGACTTCAAATCAAACTCAGATTTTATTATATTTTTTATTATATTGTAAATTTCATGCTAAATGACACTTCCCCTGATGTCATGACAACTGATAATCACCATGATAAGGACTGGAGCAAATCGTAAACAGGCAAAAGGAAGACAGCACTCTGGTTCTGTGTAGGTCCCTGCCCATTTCCAGAAAGGACACGAATATTGTTATTAATGCACAGTCCATTAATTAGAAAAGCAACGACAACAACAAAACCTATTTTTTTTTATAGACAATGGCTAAATTAAAAATTCTATGCTTACAAATAAATAAAATGGAAGGGTAAAGAGAAGTGGAACAGCACCTTTTGGAGAAGTGCAAAGACACCCAAACCTAACACAAAAACCAACTCCTGGATTCTATATGCTTTGGATTCTCAGCGGCCATTCCTCTTTCCCTAGGGTGTAAGTGGTGCACACAGCCTCCTCACCCTCAGGATATCTATAACCCTTAGCAGGGAACAAGAGTTTGAGTTCTCAGGAGTGACTACTTGAGCCCAGGGAATCCTTTGTGAGGGCAAAGACAGCAGGTGACAGGCTCCAAAGGGCTTTAAGGCATATCAGTGGGTTTGCAGATGTCATTTCTGAGCTCTACTCAGATCTAGGTATATTTTATAAAATGATGAGTTTTATTGCTCCATCATGGATAAAATCAAAGATCAAAGTTACTAGATTATAGTTTGTGTGTGTGTACACATGTTTAGATATATTTATGTGCATGTACATGCATCAAGCTATGTTGTGTCTAGAATGAAACCAAACTGGAGTATCAATAAATGAGCACTCATGAGTTAAGCCCAAATGCTCTTTAAATTCATGGGAATTTAGTAATTTATGGTAAACAAAATAGCTTTACAGTTATTGCTAAAATAAAACTAAAAATATCTTCAGAATTGTTAGCATACATTTTTGTCTGGATTTACTGATTACTTTATATTTGCTTTTGCTAGATATTTTAAGGTGTGAGGATTTGGCATGAAGATTATAAGACTCTAAATCAAGCCAAAAACAAAATAAATTTTAGGCTTTTTTTTTTGACAAATAAGACTAACAATATTGCTAGTTCAACAAAAACAACTTAATCTTCTGAGTTAGTAGTAAAGACATCTAAATGTTTAAATTTAAGGTCTTAGGTGAACACTTGAGGTTTACAAGCTATAAGACATAGTAAATAGAAAAACAACTAATGATGACTAGCTTTGTGTAATATTTCAGTTTTCAGAAGCAATGTAGATAAACTGTTAAAAATAGAATAATTGAGTAAATATAAATGGTATAAATTCTTGTAGGTAAATTTTTGTGTAATTTAAAATATTAAAATTATTTTGAATTAATTAACAGATCCTAGTCAGATTACTGGGTCATTTCCAATTAAAAAGCGTGTGATATGGAAAACCACGTTTCTAAAAACTATAGAAGGATTTCATCTACAAAACACTAATATCCAATAAACAGTTCAAAATTTCTTGCTTTTGAGGTATTCACTAAAATTTAAGGTTACTAAGAATAATAATTCTAGTGAAAGTATAATTCTGTAAGTTATGTTTTTATTGAAAAAATAAAATAATAATTATACATAGTTTGAAGTTTATTTAAAAGTTATTTATAAAACAATGCATGGTAAACATTAAGGAGAGTGAAACAAAGAAAGTTATGGATATAAAGATGTACTTTTGGCAGGAAAGGTTATGAAGAAAAGAGAATAATTTTGCATGAGAAAAGATCTTCTATGGTAAACTGCTGTTCCAAAGCCAAGTGACTGGTATTTAGAAAACAGGTAGTATAAGACCAGTTAAAAAGTTCAACTATGTTGCAAATAGTCTGTGTAAATTGTGATAAGTTTCAAAAGAAACTTTGGGGCAGGCATAGTGGCTCATGCCTGTAATCCCAGCACTTTGGGAGGCTGAAGTGGGTGGATCATTTCAACCAGAAGGTTGAGGGCAGCCTTACTAATACAGTGAAACCCTATCACTACCAAAAAACACAAAAATTAGTTGGGCATGGTGGCATGCTCCTGTAGACCCAGCTAATCAAGAGGCTGAGGCAGGAAAATTGCTTGAATCTGCGAGGTAGAGGTTACAATGAATCAAGGTCATGCCACTGCATTGCAGCCTGGATGACAGAATGAGATCCTGTTTCAAAAAAAGGAAAAAGAAAAGAAAGAAATTTTGTATGTAATCAAGCAGATTGGCCATAATTGAAAAAAAAATTATTTATAATAGTCTTTCTAAACTTTGTTCCCCTATGTTAGAACAAGATTTACTTCAGATATTGGTTTGCTCTTAATAAAATTGTAAGAGAATTTCACCAATTTTTAAATTCTATAACCTTTTACATACAACTCCCTTGTTTCCAATAGCCTCTGCCATCAACACACTGTCTCCCTCCTGATGACTCTCAGACTCCTCGGGAAATCAGCCTGGACAGTACCTGGGCAGAACATCTTCTAGACGTCCCTGTGATGCCCTACCAGTAGTTTCCCAATGGGGAAAGAGGAACGGTTACTCTACACGTTCCCTTTGCAACTTCAGATTTTTATAACTGGAAGCCTCATTCTAAAGAATAGAAAGAAAACCTGAGGGGTTTCAAGACCTCATTTGGAGTATTTTTCAGACCCAAGATCCCCACTGGGAAGATACCCAGTTCCCTCTGAATATTTGAACATTCTCCTCCCTAGAACAGAAAGAAATTTCTGTTAGGAGAAAGAATAGGGAAGAAGTAGACTGAGCCCATAGGTACAAAGGAAATAATCCTGCTAGAGTGCAGGGAAAGAGGCTATGATAGCCCTTGACCCACAGTGGGACTCGGACACAGGGATGGGAAAGGGAAGACTCAGGCACTATCAGTCGCTAATGTTAAAGAGAACAGAGGCCACAGGGGAAAAACCCACTAACTGGTGTAAACTAAAACAGATTGAGGACCCCAGGAAAGACCATCTACTGTCCTAGAAAGATTGAGATATATACTCCTCTTAATCCTGATTCAGAAGATGAAGAGGCAATTCTAAAATCTGACTTTGTCTTTCAGAGCACATCAGACATGCTCTGGTAATCTCTAAGAAGAGGTAATCTCTAAGACTTTGGGATGTACTGCCTGACAAAGTTATTTTCCTATTCACCAGAGGTTACTAATAATGAGTAATTATTTTTAATTTAGGGGTAAATAATTATCGCTAATTATTTTCCATTATTCTTCCAGCCAGAACACGGCTATGATAAGTTAGTCAACTATTCTAGATGGATACCTCTTCTTGCTGTTGTTTCTGTACAAAATGAGCATGGTCCTTTCTCAATGACTTCATTTCCTTCACTGGTTTGGAAAAGTAATGAATTTGAAATTAATCTGACTGCTTTTCATGAAGAAAGGAGCAACACTCCTATTTCACTAGAGTAGAAGTCAGATCGGAAAATACTCTTTTAAACTATTAAAAACTATTAAAAATCATCATAATGATTTCAAAGTAAATGCAGAAAATTTAACCAATATATTTTTTAATCTCCTAATAAAAGCTGAAACATATTTCTCACAATATTTTATAGTCATTTGTTTCTACCTTTGATATGGGTCTTGGAGACAAATCACAAAAATTTAGCAAATATATGCTAGAGCATTTGTCTAGAAAGAAGGTACTTTCTGCTCATTTTGGAAGATGACTGTTGCTCTCTTTAGACTTTCATGACTCCACTAAATAAGAGAACAGATGAAGTCACAGAGTAGCCATTTCTCTTTGTGGGGAATCATGTGCAGATGCTAGCAGCACAGAACAATGAGGAGAAACATATTTTGTAAACACAACTTGTCTAAGCTGGGGAGAACAGAGAGGAAAACATAGCTTACTCTCTTATTCTCCTATTAGGCACTCTCTCATTCTCCTGCCTAATAGGAGAATAAGAGAGTAAGCTATGTTTTCCTCTTTGTTTTTAACTGATAAATAAGATTAATTTAACATCTTGATGATAATTTGTTAGCTCTAAATGAGTAAGGGAGATAATTTAGTTCATTACCAGAATTGGGCCTGATTCTGAACCAAACATCAGCAGAAGTTACGGCCCTCTTAGGTAAGCACCACTGAGAGCAGATCGTATGCATTAAAACCGTAGGTTAGGAAAAGGCTCATTAAGGCACATGAGTCCCCGATCCAAGACTGGAGCAAGGCATCAGATAAGCCTAGATTTCTTCAGAATCATTCACCCTCCACCTCTTACCATCCTGGCTTATTCCAGACTCAATTTTCCATCCACAGAATTAACACAAAACTCTGTGTCTTCCTTCCTCTAGAAAAGTCACCTGAAGTGTATCTCAAACAATACTGAAATCCTTTCTTGCCTCTTAAACAGTTTTCAGAAAGAATTTCAGTATTGTATAGAATTCAGCTGAAATTTGTAAAAGGGTTGCTTTAAAGAAAATACAATTTTACAAATTTCAGCTAAATTCTATCAGAATGAAAGCAAAGCTCAGAGAAAGAGTCATTTTATGAGTCTACAACTGATAAAATTATCAGAATAAAAATGAGAGGAGAAACTCAGACCTGAAATTATAATATTACAGTAATCTGCAACTGCTTTGTCCTGGAGAAGATACAATGAAAACAGGAGCATTATTGACTTCTAGTGAGAAGGTTTAAATTCAAGTTCATGATTCCATATGAAGGAAACACATGTGTTCTTTAAAACAGAGAGCTGTGTGTCTTCCCTGCTCCCTACCCACCGTCCAGGAAAGCACCCATGCGGATCCATTATTGTTCCTTCCACCCCAAGAGGCAGCTCTCCTGGACTTCATCATACAGGATCTCCTGGCTTCTGACTTTGCGTTTTCTCTGACAGATGTGAGGCCCTGGCAGGAGACATGGATGCAGGAGACGGAAGAGTGGCTTGGCATGTACCCTGTCTTCCTGCCTGGTTGTGGGTCTGGCAAGGCTGTGTTCGACAGCCACAACTCCTCTTGGGTCGCTCCTTGTCTACATTTCCAGCCTTCACCTGGTGCAGGTGGAAACTAACGTTGGGTTCTCGACTTCGCCTCTAAAGTGACAGTGACAACTGCTTCCACTGTTGCTCATCTCGGTTGCCTCTCCATCTTTCTTCATCAACCTTGCCCGCATCTCTGGAAACAACCCTTTCTTTATAATCTTTTCAGTTAATTCCTTTTGAGCATGCCTTCTGACTCTTTTTGGGAACTGGACTGAAACAGCCGTCAAGTGTGAGAGCCTGAATTCCAACCCAAGTCCTGTGGCTCCAGAATGTGTTCTCTTGAGGACAGACCATGAAAGCAGAGCAGGTGCATTTAGTTTAACCCGAGGCCCCATGGACTCAGTCGCTAACGTGCGTGTTGGAATTTTTTCTTCTCTTTAGTGTGTTTATCACTTGAGTTCTCTGAGAACACTTTCTGCTTGCAATATTTCTTAATGTAAGAGCCACTTCATGCTGCAACTCTCTATCATTTTATCTCACCCATCGTACCCAAGAACTCCTGATATGTGTCATCACTAGAGCCAGCTTACTCTGGTGAGGGGAGTGTCATTTAAAATCTTTTTACTGTAAGAATAAATTTTCTTGCAGGAGTATAAATAAGAATGGATTTCCCCTTGTACACTGGGAAATGTGCATTTACATCCCCTGGAAGTAGCGGTTCCCAGTTTTTAACCAACAGGCCACAGGATCAGGAAAAGTCTTTACAATCAGCTTTAAACAACATTTGTTCTTGATCTAACAGGTATATTTTTAGCTCTCTGCTCATAACTCAGGAAGAGGAGTTAAACTTCTGCTTTAAAACTACTGGTAGTAAATTTGAGCACACTAAACTTTCCATGACACCTCTGGTTTTTATGTCACCATTATCTTTACAGCCTGGCCTTTGAAGGAACTGATAACGCTAAGAGACTTTGCCCTCTTTTGCCAGAACATATGCTTAAAGAGATATGAGGTGAGGTGCTTTAAAATAAAAATATAAACTCTATTACAATGTGCATGGATATTTATGGTATAAACTACAGCATAATAAAATTTTTAATTCCATATTTTAAGCACACACATGTATCAGTAGGACTCTCTTCAAAATTGAGAAAATAATCAGCCCATATAATAAGGCTAAACGAGACATTTTATGTTTTGAAACTCCTGTCAATGGGTTCGGTTTGAAGTGTGGGTGGTAGTGAATGCTGTCACCTCCATGAGACGACGAACACGTGTTAATGCTCACACCTACTACTACCACACACTTTAGGTAACCATAGCAAAAAGAAGATAACTTGCGAACTCATTAATGCCTGCTCAGATAGTCTTGTGAGCCTCAGGTTTCAAGACGAAGGATGGCTTTTTCCTCTGTCCTCAGTGCTGCCCCAGACTACTCGTGTTTCCCTGCATGTTATGGGTTGCCAGTGTTGAGAGGCATGGTATGGACTTGAGAAGGCCATTCCACACAGCATTGTAGATTTTGTTTTACACCAAGTACTATCACTCACTTGTGAATGCCAACTAATCAACAGCTTAAGCTCTGACCATCCAGATTCTAATCTGTCCACCACCAGCGTAGATTTACTGAGTGGAGGGGAACATGCTAACAGACTTAGTTCCAGGTCTCCTCTTCACACACTCATTTAGACTAATTTAGAACATAAAGAGCTGAATGTTCCACCACAAAATTTGGGTTGTTCTATGGAATTTCAATAAAAGTGTTTCAGGAAGCATTTCTCTAGGGAAAAAAAGAAGCAGTCTGGTTAAGGTAGGGATAGATCAAGAAACATGTACTTTGTTATGTTACATTTTTCTTAGTTTCCACGTAAAATTTGTTTGCTTTTTCTTTTTTATTTTCTTTCTTTTTCTTTTTTTTGAGACAGAGTGTGGCTCTGTCACCAGGTTCGGGTGCAGTGACGCAATCTCGGCTCACAGCATCCTCTGCCTTCCAGGTTCCAGTGATTCCCCAGCCTCAGCCTCCTCAATAACTGGGGCTACAGGTGCACGCCACCACGCCCAGCTAATTTTTTGTATTTTGAGTAGAGACGGGGTTTCACCATGTTGGCCAGGCTGGTCTCAGACTCCTGACTTCCATCCTTCCACCTTGGGCTCCCAAAGTGCGGGGATTACAGGCTTGAGCTACCACATCCAGCCATAAAATTTGTTTTCTTGACAATAAATTTGGAAAGCATTGTGAATTACATAAATGTATTGCATAATATTACTGTCTGAATTTTGAAAATCAAAATTACTTCCAATTTTTATTTTAAAGGTAGAGTTGTATTAATCATAGCAACTACTTGTGTTTGCAGAATAATCCTTAACTTTACCGAATAGTGAGATGTATTCATAAGTTATGGCATTAAGCTGAATCTAAGCTGAATTTTTTTATTCCTGGCACAGAGCAAATAGTATAAAAATATCTTTAAAATTTGACTTGAGAAGGTGTGTGCGTCTGTGTGTAGTGGGGAACAGAGAGAGAAGAAAGATAACTTTTACTAAGAAAATGGTAAAAATAATGTCAGATAGTAGAGCAAACATGATTTGACAATGATTTCTGAAGCTACATGGGGTATCAATAAAGAAAAGAGCATGTCCACTTTAGACGAAGATAATATAACTTGCCACTGTCCCCACTGTTTCAATTTAACACTTGTGAATAAAACTCTTCTCCTTACCTGTGATTCATAAGAAAGATTTTATCCAAACAAAAATGACATTTAATGGAAAATGTTATGACCATTAAAATACAAAGTAATTATAATAATAATAACAGATTATATTAAAATATTTACAGTTATCAAATTTAATTATTATAAGTAATTATGGATATGTTTTTTATTGAATATATGTAATATTCAGTGTATTATTATTATAATTTTAAAGACAGTCTGTTTATGTAATTACAACCTAGCATGCTATGCCAAATACTGTGAAATTAATTGCTGAATGAAATATTTATAAACATTCCAAAATTAATAGTATATTTCAATAATGCTTTATACTTCATGAAATTTTCCATATATTGCTTTGTATTTGTCATAACAACTTTGTTAGCTACTCTCAACACAAAGACAGTCTTTTGAAGGTTCATTGTGTTGTCCAAAGTCTAATAGCTTGAGGAAGATTTGGCTACGATCCCAACCTCCATCACCTTACTTAAATAGCACCTGATACTGCATCACACAATAAGACAAAACATATATATTTAGTGATAGTATCACTCAGCATACATCATTTAGGACAGGAAAAAAGTGATGGTGCTTAATGATGCAATGCAAATTTAACAAGTTCACATACAAAAACAGGCATAATTTCAGGCATAATTTTATTATCCGAATTTATTCATTCAGAAAATGCTAATGAAGGAAATACTACATGTTGGCTTCATTGCAAGAATTAGAGATGCTATAAAACAAATCAGATACACAAGTATCTGCCTCTTAGAATGCATATTTTATTGGAAGAAAAAGGCACCAGAGAAAAGATAACTTAAACATGTATTATACTGGATACTTGTATGTGATAAGAATTAATCATAGTAATGCAGGAAAGAGAAAGCTTAAATATAACAGCGTGACCAGGACCTTACTGAAAAGTTTGAGTAAAAACTTGAAGGGATGATACCTGATGAACCAATCAAGTTCAACTAGAGAAAAAGAACCAGTAGGTGATATATATTGAGATACTTATTGCAAGATATTGGGTTGTGGACTATGAAGGCTGGCTAAGAAAATCTGGAATAAACAGAGCAGGCCATTGGGAAGGGCACTGCAGAACTCTTGGACTTGAGAGCTAAAGCTGTTACCCAAAAGCCAAATTTCTTTTTCTGCGAAACTTCCATTCTGCTCTTAAAATGTTTCAACTTGTTAAATCAGACTACTTAGATTATTGAGGAAAATTTCCCTTGTTTAAAGTCAGCATATTATGAGTTTTAATCACATTTAGAAAATATATTCACAGCAACACTTAGATTAATATTTGATTGGGTAACTGGGAACTGTAGTCTCACCAAGTTGATGGACAATATTGACCATCACACTGGGGGAAGTAAATTCTAGGCAGAGGAATGAGCTACTGACAAAATTCTGAAGGAACATGTCTAGCTTATTACTGAAACAAGAGGGCCATGTGTTATGGATGATGGTTTAGTAAGTCCAGGCTGCTACAACCAAATGTCATGGACTGGGTTCTTCGTAAACATTATAAACAATGAAATGTACTCCTCACAGTTCTGGAGGCTGGTTAGAGTCTGGTGAGAACCTATTTCCAACCTGCAGACTGATCATTTCTTGTTGTACCCTCATGGCACAAAGAAAGTGAGAGAGCTCTCTGGGGCCCCTTTTATAGGGGCACCATCCCATGCTTGAAGGCCCACTCTCATGACCTGTTCACCTCCCACAGTCTCTACCTCGTAACACCATCAAATTGTGGATTTGGATTTCAACACTTGAGTTTTATAGGGACACAACCCTTCAGTACATTGCAGATTGAATGAGTGAGATGAAGAATGGTGGGAGAGTAAGTCAGAGGGAAAACTAAATGGCTCGATGAGCATAGGGTCTTGTGGGTTATAGCAAGAAGTTGGGTTTATACTCTCAGGTTAAACATTACAGAGTGCTGAGAAGAACTGAATGATCTGAGTTATGATCTGAATTGTACTCTATGTTATTATCTGGCTTCTCTCTTCAGATTAGACAGGGACAAATGCATTGAGAGGCTAGACAATATCTCATGATAGCAGCGAGAACTATGTGGAGTTTAAACGTTCTAATTGTCTTTTGAAAGCAGAGCCATAAATATTTGCTGATGGGCTGTGTAAGAAATATAAGAAAAGTATAAGAATAAAAGCTGTTCCAATATTTTGGCTACAGCAACCAGAAGACTGGTGTTGACCTCAGCAAAGAAGGGCAAGACTTTACGAACTTTATTAAGCAAAAGTCAGAAGTTCAGTTTTGCATTTGCCACATGTCAGATGCCTATTAACTATCTAAATTAAGATGCTAGATTGGTAGTTGTATATATAGGTCTGAGTCCAAAGATTATATCCCAGTTGAGATTCATCAGCCTATAAACAGAGTTTAACATTGTAAGTGTGAATGAGAAAATGGTAAGGAAAGTAAGACATTAATGTATACGTTTTAGATTTTTAACATTCCTTTTTTGTTATTTTTTAAACCTTTTATGGCTTCTGATTGATTTTCAAGTTACTGTACACATATAGTAATTTGAAATGTTCTATGTTGCATAAAATGACACAAGAATCACTCATAATCTCACCACACAGGTCATGAATAATATTAAATTTTTGGCATGTTTTCTTACAAATTTTCTCTATACATTTATTCCTTCAATGCCTTGAAATCATAGAATATATGATTTTTTTCTAATAATTACTTTCCTTAAAATTACATTTAAATATTACCTTTAATAGCTGTCTAATATTCTATTGTATATAATAGTTCACTCTTCAGCTACTGTTTTTTTACTTGCTTTTTTCTTCTGTGAAATTGATATAGTTGCAATGATTATTCATTCATAAATGTAAAATTTTAGTTATAATTATATATTATAATGGATTGTTATACAAATTCAGTCACAATTTTCACCTACTCAGCAATTGACAGAGAGTCTGATAGTACATTTTATGGTCTTGTTGATCTGAAATTCTAGTTCATAAGTGAAGATCAATATTTTAAAGGGTGTGTTAAGTAACAAAAATACACACAAACCAGAAATGTGTGTGTTGTAAATGAAAAGAAATAATCTCTTTTCAGCAAAAGTAGGCAATCCAAGGTGATTAGGATAGGCTGTTCACTGCTGCAGGACGATAGAGAATCTATAATTTAGATGGTCTACTTCCTAGAAATAAATGAGAAAAGCTGCTTAAATGTGTGTGTCACCTAAGATAGGGGAAGTGATGTTTAGACACTTTTTTAATGTTCCTATTTCATGAGAAGAAAAGTTCTCAAACATCCACAAACCTATTCTCACAAGACATGCATCCAAGGTCTAACTCTCAAAACACCAATTTCTGAGCTTTAACTTACCAAAGAATCTTCCATCCCTAGTGAGCAATTCCTACTTTTGCAAAATGGCAGAGAATGTCACATTAGACAACTACTTACAAAAATCAGTTTCCCTCAAAAGAGGGCTATTTGTGAAAGCAATTCATACACACACTGAAGCCTGTTAAAGTCTAAAATGAGATTGAAAACAAGTCTTTTTGAGCTGCTTGAGACCTTTTCACTCTATGGCCCTTTGGTTTCCTACATCATTATTGCTCTGGTTTTGCTGAACACTGTTTCTTTCCTCATCTAACTGCTGATTACTGCCACTTAGATCTTTGCATGAAAGTATCCAGTCTATTATGAGTCGATTTAATTTGGTACTTTATCCAGGAAATCCTTTTCTTTTTCAAATTTTAAATTGTATTTTAGATTCTCATTTATATGATGACATGGGTATTTTTTCATCAACTTGTGGGATTGTTTTATTGGGACTGTTGCTGAATAAGTGATGGGTGAGCAAAGAATTGCTTCCAAAATAACCAATTTCCCATAATCCACCTATATAGAAGGGGTATGATGTTTTCTTGATGATATCAACAGTTCTGAAAATAAACAAATGCAAAAAATGTGAACATTATAATATCTAATTGCAAATAATATACATCAAAACTAAAGTATGGGAAATCACTTTAATGTAAATGTCAGTAAAGCCAAAAAATCAACATTCATATCTAAATAAGAAATTAGTTTAAAGAGATATATATTTTCTAGCAAAACTTTCTTCAGGATAAATGAAATACTTATGTTAGATACTCTACGTGTTAGTTATCTTATTACTTTACCTACATTGTTAATAATGCAATCTGGTTTAAAATGAGATAACTTCCAAATCTGTAATAAAACCACCTCAATTTAAATTGAAATAACTTCTAAAAGCTAATGTAAAAACCAGAAAAGATCAACATAAGGCCAATTATCCCAGGCACCAAGGTGGGCACACAGACTAATTTATATTTTCCTATAATGGATGATAGTTGCTTTGTATTATTAGTATAATTTAATTCATCTAGCATATTACAGTGCTATGTAAGACTCATATTTTATAGGAAAAATACTGCTATGTTTTTTAGGAAAAACAGTTCTGTTTTAAAAATGAAAATATTTAATTTTTTTATTAAAATAGTTTTGTCCACTTTGAAGAGGTGGATCTTAACAGAAGAAAGATTCTAGAGTTTGTTAATAATGTTATTAAAAGCAGAATAAGGAATGGTTCATGAATGAGAAAGAGAGAAACTAACTGTAAGAGAGGAAAGAGGAGATTCAAGGGTCTGAATTTAGTTTATAAATGTCTTTATATATATATGTGTGTGTGTATATATATACGTGTATATATATATATTTTATATTGCACTATACGTTCTGTGGTACATATGCAGATCACACATAGGTACATGCATGGCAATGTGGTTTGCTGACTCCATCCCCCCATAACCTATATCTGGCATTTCTCCCCATGTTATCCCTCCCCAACCTCCCTACCCCACACTGTCCCTCCCCTAGTCCCCCGCAACAGATCCCAGTGTGTGATGATCCCCTCCCTGTGTTCATGTGTTCTTATTGTTCAACACCTGTTTATGAATGAGAACATGTGGTCTTTGATTTTCTGTTCTTGTGTCAGTTTGCAGAGAATGATGGTTTCCAGTGTCATCCATATCCCTACAAAGGACACGAACTCGTTGTTTTTTTATGGCTGCATGGTATTCCATGGTGAGTATGTGCCACATTTTCCTAGTCCATTCTATCATCAGTGGGCATTTGGGTTGGTTCCAGGTCTTTGCTATTGCAAACAGTGCCTCAGTGAACATATACATGCATGCGTCTTTGTAATAGAACAATTTATAATCCTTTGGCTGTATACTCAGTAATGGGATTGTTGTGTTAAATGGAATTTCAATTTCTAGATCCTTGAGGAATTACCACACTGTCTTCCATAATGGTTGAACTAGTTTACGCTCCCACTAACATTGTAAAAGTGTTTCTATTTCTGCACATCCTCTCCAGCATCTGTTCTCTCCAGTTTTTTAATGATCTACATTCTAACTGGTGTGAGACAGTATCTCAATGTGGTTTTGATTTGCATTTCTCTAATGACCAGTGATGATGAACATTTTTCCATATGTTTGTTGGCCTCATATATGTCTTCTTTTGAAAAGTGTCTGTTCATATCCTTCACCCACTTTTGAATGTGTTTGTTTGTTTTTTTCTCGTAAATCTGTTTTAGTTCTTTGTAGATTCTGGATATTAGCCCTTTGTCAGATGGGTATATTGCAAAAATTTTTCCCCATTCTGTTGGTTGCCAGTTCACTCTAATGATTGTTTCTTTTGCTGTGCAGAAGCTCTTAAGTTTAATTAGATCCCATTTGTCTATTTTGGCTTTTGTTGCCAATACTTTTGGTGTTTTAGTCATGAAGTCCTTGCCTATGCCTATGTCCTGAATGGTTTTGCCTAGGTTTTCTTCCAGGGTTTTTATGGTGTTAGGTCATATGTTTAAGTCTTTAATCCATCTGGAATTAATTTTAGTATAAGGTAACAGGAAGGGGTCCAGTTTCTCCTTTCTCTACTTGGCTAGCCAGTTTTCCCAACATCATTTATTAAACAGGGAATCCTTTCCCCATTGCTTGTTTTTATGAGGTTTGTCAAAGATCAGATGGTTGTAGATGTGTAGCATTGCCTCCAAGGCCTCTGTTCTGTTCCATTGGTAGATATCTTTGTTTTGGTACCAGTACCATGCTGTTTTGATTACTGTAGCCTTGTAGTATAGTTTAAAATCAGGTAGTGTGTTGCCTCCAGCTGTGTTCTTTTTGCTTAGTATTGTCTTGGCTATGCAGGCTCTCTTTTGGTTCTATATGAAGTTTAAGGTGATTTTTTGCAGTTCTGTGGAGAGGGTCATAGGTAGCTTGATGGGGATAGCATTAAAAACCCAGGTCCAAGACCGGTTCACAGCCAAATTCTACCAGACATACAAAAAGGAGCTGGTGCCACTCCTTCTAGTTTATAAATCTCTTACGTCATCTGTGGAAATTTTTATTACTTTAAATGAGGGAATTAGATTTGATACCTTCTAAGACTTTAAAATTCTCAGATTTAATAATTCCATGAAAATTGCCAAATCTTAGATATTATATGTTTCTGTGTCCCTGCCCAAATCTCACATCGAATTGTAATTCCCAGTGTTGGAGCTGAGGCCTGGTGGGAGGTGATTGGATCATCAGGACAGTGTCTCATGAGTAGTTTAACATCACTCCCCTTGGAGCTATTCTCTTGATGGTGAGTGTGTTCTCATGAGATCCGGTTGTTGAAAAATGTGTAGCAACACTCAACCCCCAACTCTCTTCCTCTTGATCTTGCCCAGTGAAGTGCCTGCTCCTCCTTTGTCTTCTGCCATCACTGTAAGTTCCTGAGGCCTCCACATAAGCAGAATCCTGTATGCTTTCTGTACAGCCCACAGAACCATGAGCCAATTAAACCTTTTTTCTATCTAAATTACCCAGTCTCAGGTATTTCTTTGTAGCAATATGAACAAACTAATACAATTATGTATTATTCAAATATCCAATGGGGAGGGGGTTGAGGGAATGTGTTCTCTTTCCAGGGTCCACAAGGGGGCATAGCTTTAAGAGCAAGAACTTCCCAGCACCATGCCCCCTCCCATCTCTCTCCATCCAGGAGATTTAACAGATTATGTTTAAATTTCACAGGTGTGGGAAGAAACTAAGAGTCAATCACTCCAGTGGAAGTTCTAAGGAACTCCTTTCATTGGCCAGGGGTCTTACAGAAGGTGGGGGTTCCTCTCAGGTTAAAAGTCCCCTTCCTCCACAACCCTTTGGATTCCATGTTTGGGTTCCTTTCCAGGAACACTCCCTTCGTGGAAGCCTGTCTTCCCTCCTAAACTCCATCTCTCTCTATTCCTTTCCACTCAGTGTGGAAGCTGCTTTCCTCTCCTGGATTCCATCTTTCTGGATTCTCTCACTCAGTATGAGTTAGCTATTTCTTTCTCTCTCCTTCTCCTTTTTCTCTCTCTGCTTAAATAAATCAGTTTCTACAATACTTTTGAGTCCAGCATTTACTCTGCACTGTGCCGTGGTCCCCTCTCTCATTCTTGAGAGGGCAGGAGACCAAGAACCTGGAGAAACATCCTCTCAGGGACGCTGAGGGCACCCTGAACCTCTGAACCCCAATATAACAGAATGAGATGATGATGGAGATTAATGAGCTGGAATGTAGGTCAAGGAGCAGTATTGCTTTCATGGAATCTGCCTTACATATTCACAAGCCAATTTATTGCTAATGTTCTGAATATTGTAACTCACTATGTAAATGGGAAGTATTAGCAGAGCACTTATTATTTAATCAATTTTAAGATCTAAAATTATACATATATACATATATATACACATACACACACATGTGTGTGTGTGTGTATATATGTATATATGTATATGTATATATATACTTTTTATTTATTTATTTATTTGGAGATGGAGGTTTGATCTTGTTGCCCAAGCTACGGTGCAATGGTGGGATCTTGGCTCACTGCAACCTCTGCCTCCCGGGTTCAAGGGATTCCCCTGCCTCAGCCTCCAGAGTAAGATTACAGACACCCACCACCACACCTGGCTAATTTTTTGCATTTTTGGTAGAGACAGGGTTTCACCATATTCGCCAGGGTGATCTCGAATCCCTGACCTCAGGTGATCTACCTGCCTTGGCCTCCCAAAGTGCTTGGATTACACATGTGAGCCACCACACGTGGCCTAACATGATATTTTTATTGCTTAAAGCATTTTGAAATTATTATTTCTATGGTATTTAGACCAATGATTATAGCCCTTGAGGAAGAAAGTTCAAACTGGAACCAAGCTAAGTATGGATGAATAAAAGAATTGAAGTTCAAAAACTGGTTCTGATTATTATCAAACATAAAGTCTTCTGCAAATTACTTTCTCTTGATAGACTTCATTATCCTCACCTATAAAATAGAAATAATAAAATTAGAGAGGCACTGTGAAACTCACATGTGGTATTTGTCAAAACATCTGGCACAAGTGCATATAGATGGATGCTTCTTAAAATTTATTAAATTCTCAACTTTTACCTTCATTATCTAATCCACTTGTCATAGCTATCTATTAAATCTACTTCACAAATACCTCTCACATCCTATCTTTCTTTTTCTTCTCATTGCCGATAGTTCAGTTTGAGCCCTCATTACTTATTTTAAACTGAGAATGTTAACTTTCAACATTATATACCCACTTCTGGGTATATACCCAAGAGAAATAAAATAACTATCTTGAAAAGATACTTGTACTTTCATATTCACTGCAGCATTATTTATAGTAGGCAAGATATGAAAACAGCCAAAGTTTCTATTGATATATATATATGCACATATGCATATAGACATATAGATGCACATGCATACATCACAATTTCTTTATCCATTTTATATATTGTGATATGTATGTAATGGAATACTATTAAGTCTATAAGAAGTAGGAGATTCTGCCACTTGCAACAGCATGGATGAACTGGGAGTACATCACGCTAAGTGGAATAAGCCAGGAAAAAAACAAATACTGTATGATTTTATTTATATGTAGAATTTCTTTTTAAAAAAGACGGGGTGCCGTGGCTGATGCCTATAATCTCAGCACATTGGGAGAGTGAGATAGGAGGGTGGCTTGACTACAGGAGTTTGAGACCAGCTTAAACATCAGGAGACCTCTTCCAACATCGAGACATACTTGTAGAACCTCTATGAAGTTGACACAATTCTCCCAGAAATCCATGGAAAATTAAAGACATAAAGGTTATGTCAGTTGTCCAGAGTCCTTCAGGTTAGCGGAACCAATAAAATTTAGATCATACATATTGTTTTACCTTTGAAAATATCTATCATCTTGTTTATCAATTGCAGCGGAATTTCAGTAATAGTTCACCATTAGTATGTGAGATCAAGATCTTTTTTTTCCCTACCCGCTCAGCTTTCAGTCGCCACGTTGACCCCGCCAGAACCACGTGCGCGGCTGGGCCACTCCCCTAGCCGCTGTCCACGTAGTGACTTGTGGCCACCAGGTGAACGTCCTGGGTAGCTTTTTTACCCTGCTGCCTGGGACTGGGGAACACAGGAGAGGCCTGCCAGCCATGCACCAGGCCACCGCGCTCCCTGGGCCCCGCAGGCCCGAGCTGCAGCTCGCCCCTCCCCGCTGTTTTTCTCTGGCTGACGTCTGCGCGCTGAGTTCCGCCCTGACGCTGGGCTACTTCCGGCCAGCAAGGAGTGCAAAGCGAGGGTGCTCAGGCTTTCCACCCCACAGGCTCCTGCAGGTTTCGGTCCCAGAGATAATATCCGAAGGATAGAGAAAGAGAAGGAGAGCAGAGAGAGAGCTTGGAGGTAAAAACAAACAAACAAACAAACAAACAAAAAAAAAACTGCGCTTTGAATTTTGGCTGGGCCGCCGCTGCCGCAGCTTGGCACTGCTGCTCGGGTGTTACCAGACAGGACGGAATGGGGCCGGTTTTACTCACGATTTTGAAGTCTTGTTCTCTGACTGTACCCCTTTCCTGGCTGGACCCCTTTCCTGGTGTACCCCCTCCTGACTGGCTCGCCAAAATGTAATATTGGGGTTCAGGGTGCCCTCAGCTCCCCTGAGAGGACGTTTCTCCAGGTTCTTGGTCTCCTGCCCTCTCAAGAATGAGAGAGGGGACCACGGCGCAGTGCGCAGTAAACGCCGGACTCAAAAGTGTTTGCAGAAAGTGATTTATTTAGAGAATGAGAGAGAGAGAAACAGCTCTCACAAGGAGTGAGAGAATCCAGAAAGATGGAGTCCAGGAGAGGAAAGCAGCTTCCACACTGAGTGGAAGGGAATAGAGAGATGGCGTTTAGGAGGGAAGACAGGCTTCCATGAGAGGGTGGAAGGGGACTCCAGAGGGGAAATCCAGGAGAGAGAAAGACGGCTTCCACGAAGGGAGTGTTCGTGGAAGGGGACCCAAACATGGAGTCCCGAGATCAAAGTCTTACATGAAAATCAGCTATTAAGATACTTTGGTTTTGGGGGAAAATCTAAGAAGCTACTGCATACTTTTTTTTTTCCTTCCACTAGTTGCTCTTATTTGCCAGATTTTCAAAACAATCATCAAAAGTTAGCATTTTTTTCAGAATAAAACTTTTATTTAACTACTGACTACTGATTTTCAAGTTTGTTAGTTTCCATAAACTGTATGCACAGTTGTCAGATGTTTAAAGCAATTGAACTTAAATTGATGAGACTTTAAAAGCATTTGAACATGCTGACTAGTGTGGTTATTTCATGTCAAAAAAAAAAAAAGAAAGAAAGAAATCTGCCTAATCTAGTTGAAGGAGAGAGAAAAGCAAATAGCAAGAAAAGATTTTGATATTTCTCCAAAATAATGAGGATGAAAATAAAGACTTTCTTCAAAACAAGAAGTATATTTTTAAATTAAATCTTATCTCTTCAGCACAACCATATTTGCTACTGACTTTAGAGCAAAGAGTTTACTTGTACATTACATCTGTAATGGAAAAATAAAAATAAAAGTCTGAAGACATAATAATTCTAGGCTCTGCATACTCTAAAGAATTAGTCAGTACCCTGTAGGACATGGGGATACTTACAAATATATTATTTATCATTAAATCATGAGAAAACTAAAAGAAAATATTACCCAAAAAAATTAAAATAAGCTTCTAGAAAATTCCTTAGATTATACATCTAATACAATTTTAGTTTGCATAAACAAAGTTGAACTTATTTTTATGTATAAATATTATATTACTGTAATTAAGAAGAGAAAGTATTGAACAAAGTCATAATTTCTGATGAAATTTCAGATGCAAACTGATCTCTCAGGGAACTCTGAAGAGTGAATTATACCCCACAGTGTATCCTACCTGGAGGAAAAGGACCTGGATTTTATAATCCCAGATCTGTCAGTAATTGTCTATAATCACTGTTGGAGAAATAAATATAGGCACAATTTTTTTTAAGCATTTCTGGTTTTTCATACACAGACAACTCCAGTGCTCAAAGGCATTCATATAAAAAAAAAAATGTATAAGTGCAATCACACAGAAACTTGCAGTGAGCCCTGAGCTGAGAAAGTGATCCAAAGGGAATGGGGGTAGGGGAAGAGGGCACAAACAATGTCACTGTACAAATGTTCCACTAAAACCCTTTTCTCTATAACAACCCTATTACTCATTATAGGTAACTGAAAGAGCATTTTAAAATATTGCATTGGAAGAAAAAAGATACTGAACCTACATAAGGTAAGGTTAAAATATCCTTCATAATCAAGGATTGAATTATACATTATTTACATACTTTAAGTGCAAATTTCGTCAATGAAGTTCCGGGATACTGCATAGAGATTGCCTTGAACAACTACTGGAAAATCATTGAAGACACAGCTAATGTGGAGGAGAATCTATGTGGCATTTCGAACAAAGCCATTTAGAGTATTCCTGAAGGCACTGTATTTAAAGTTAATCATGATAAATTCATGTTGCTATGGTTTTCAGAAATTCTTCTAGTCAGCTGGGTATTGTGACTCATACATGTAATTCCAGCACTTTGGGAGGCCAAGATGGGTGGATCACTTGGGGTCAGGAGTTCAAGACAAGCCTGGCCAACATGGTGAAACTTCATCTGTACTAAACATACAAAACAATTGGCCAGATCTGGTGGTGTATACCTGTAATCCCAACTGAGGAGGCTGAGGTAAAAGGATTGCTTAAACCTGGGAGGCAGAGATTTCAGAGCCACGATTGCGCCAGTGCATTCCAGCCTGGATGACAGAGCCTGACCATTTCAAAAAAAAGTGTTTTTTTTTTTTTTCTAGTCATCAGAAATGTGGGCCTTGCTTGAACTGAAGAAAAAAATATACATGATTCTAGTAAGGTTATACAGACTATTCTAATTATGGCTTTTCTGATAATGTAACATTAGAGCAATTTGAAATACCAGTCCATGATCTTCATTATTAATAGATGAACCATGACTATATTCTTCTTAGAGAAAGCATGACATTATTTGTTTATTCATCAAATAATTAATAAATGCAAACCATCTATTAACCAATTTGCTAGGTCTGCAATTTCATGCTGTTTTGTAGGTTTGCTGAATGTTTTGCCATGTATGAGATTGTTAGTTTGATAAAGTTTGACATTTATTTTTGATTTTGTTACTTGTGCTTTTGCTGTCATATCCAAAAGAATTATTGTCGGGACTAAGGTCAAAGAGCTTTTCCCTATATTTTCTTTTATTTGGAGACTAGAAAGACCATTAAAATAAAAACAATAAAACCAAAGTGTTTTTTTTTTCTTTTTGAAAAGACAAAGTTGAAAAGTCTTTGGTTAGACTAACCATGAGAAAAAAAATAGAACTCCAATAAATAAAATGATAAATAAGAGGGCCATTGCGAGTGATACCACAGAAATACAAAGGATCACAAGAAACTATTACAAACAATGAAATGTCAGCATTTTGGATGACTTAGAAGAAATGAATAAATTCATTGAAATGTACAACCTACCAAGACTGACTGATGAAGAATCAGCATATTTTAACCAATGATGAGTAAAGAGATTGAATCTTAAATCAAATACCTCCCAACAATGAAAATACCAGGACCGGTTATCTACACTGGTGAACTCTACCAGGTGTTTCAAGAAGAGTTAATGCCAATTCCTCTCAAAAACTTTCAAAATACTGAAGAGGAAAAAATGCTTCCAAACTCACCTCATGAGAGGTATGTAGGTCATGAAGTCTCCTCTCTCCTGCATGGATTAATACCCATTATAAAAAAGGCTGGAGGCTTACTCTCTCATGAGCTCTCTTGTCAAAGAATGGCTTCTGCCATGTTATAATGTGGCAAGAGGTCCTCACCAGTTGTGGGCCCTCAGTCTTGGATGTCCCAGCATCTGGAACTGTGAATCAAATAAACTTCCATTGTTTTTATATTACACAATCTCTAGTATTCTATTACAGCAGCAAAAAATGAGCTAAGGCACACGTCTGTCAAAAACTCATGCCTCTACACCTGCCACTGCCAGAGAAAGAAATTCATTTTACTTCTGCTTTCTAAAATCACCTAAGTATGTTTCGTTGGCAGAATTTGAATAACATGCAGAAACACAAAAGGGAACATAGAATGGAGTAAAATCAAATCCCAAATGAGCACTATCCAGCAAAAGGAAACAAATTTCAGACAAGTAAAGCAGTTTGAGGATTTGTCTCGGGTCCTAAAGGACCTAGGTCACTGGTGACACAAGGCACAACAATTTCAGTGAATGGATGAGTAAAGAAATGACATTTCAATGGTGAATTGAAGGTGATAGCAGACTCACAGAGACAGATGCTTATGTCAGGAGACTTTGCATAATGAGAAATAGAGAAAACATTTAATAATTAGTATTACAAATGGGACATGAAATTTAGTGAAGTGTTTCCCCCGCTTTATTCATTACTTTTCTCTCCCTACCTTCTTCTCTCTTCTCTCTGTCTCCCTCTCATAAGTTAGGAAGACCGTGCAAAAACGATTTATTAACCAAAGAAATCATATCTAGTGGGAAAAGAGGGAAGTTCAAGACACTCTAGAGGAAAGGGATAAATGATAGAGCAATATCCTTGAACAATTTAGAAGATAAAAATTAACAATGAGGTTGGCTAGAAGAGAAAACTACTCTTGGCTTTTTTTTCTCCTTAGCAATTCTACTAATCTCTGCTACCTCACTCTGCCTCTAAGCATTGGTTACACTGTTGAGTTCTGTTAGTGGAAAGAGTTCAGGCTTACTTTACATTTTAATACAGAAATATTTTCAGATTGATTTTCTTCTGGAAAAAAAAAAGCCTCATGATTGTGTAGAATTTAGTGTATTATATGGGAGTCCCATATTTAGTTATGGATCATCCCACTTTTCCCCCATTTTAAAAATCACATGGCTCTATCTGATACTGAAAATCATCATTTTTGTTTGTTTGTTAATAGTTTTTTTATTTTGTGTCTACTATTTTGCAGATTAAAATAGTATACTAGTTCTATGCAACTGCTGTTATGAAGACTATATTTCAGAAATATGATAATTTCTTTCAGTCAACACCTAAATTCTAATCCCTTTAAAAAGGGGTATCTGGTAGATTCTAGGCACATACCAAAAATTCATAAATCAGGAAATTTAGAAGTTTGATTTTATAATTACATTAAAAAGGGTGTCTGAGTCCATTCTTTTTCTTCACCTTAAAGAAATACACTAGATAAATAGTAATGGTTATTGGCACATAGCTTCTCTTGTAGTATATATTACTATAAACTTTATATTTTATTTCTACATAGGCTTTTTTCAGTGTCATGATTCCAGAAATATTTATGTAGCTGTAATTTCTTAATGAAAATATAGTTTGGAGTGTGGAAAGCCATCTGACCTAGCATGTGAAATCTTTATTGTAGTCCTCACTGCACCTGTAACTACATCTATGACTCCAAACATATCACTTTATTTCTCTGGAATTCAGTTTTCCACTATTTAAATGATGATAATGCTTATTTGATTTTTCTTAAATGTAGATTATTTCTATGGACAGTAAATGAAATTTGTGATTGAAGACCTTAGCAAAACTCACTGTTAATTCCACCCATGTAGAAGAAAATTAAACTAGCATCAGGTCATAGGCTGAATGAAAATGTCTTTCTAGGTTACTAAAGCGATGGAGAAAGACAGATCATCTTGTGACACCTGGGGATGGGCCTTACTTTCTCTCTGAATTAGAATGTAGACTTGCTGGTGTTACACTGGTTTCAGAGGAGGGAAAGCCAGATACTTGAAAATTCTTAAATGGAAATAACATATTTTCCCAACATTTCTTCTAATAAAGTGTTGTAAGCCCATCTTTACATGATGTGACAGTGTGTACAAAATGTTATGTTGTTTTATCAACTCCATGGAGAGAAATCATCACACAGTTAGGGAAAATGGCTACCAGGAAGAAGGAACTTCACTTATATCTTCTCCTCTCTGTCATCACCGTACTAGCTTTATTTATTTTAAAATCTTTGGCTTAATAATGTGGCTGTAACTGTATTAGTTTTCTTTCTGTCAAAGCACAATTTGCTTGAAATGCTTCAGCCAGAAGTAATATAATAGGAATAGACTCTGAAAAATTAAAAATGTGTGGCACACATTTAAGGCAAAGCATGTACTGTTAGGCCTGGAAGATATTTAAGAAGATTGAAGAGTGAAGTGGGGGCATTGGTGAGATGTTGGTCAATGAACACACAATTTCAATTGGGCAGGAGTAATAAGTTCAAGGTATCTGTTGTGCATTGTGATGACTACAGTTAATAATAATACATTGTACACTTCAATCCTTGCTAAGTTGGTAGATTTGAAGTGTACTCACCATGAAAACATAGTAAGTATGTAAGGTAATTTATATGTCAAGCTACTTGATTTAGCCATTTCACAATATCCATATATGAAAACATCATGTTGTATACCATAAATATATATATTTGTCAATTAAACATAAATAAAAATAAAAATATGAAAGATCAGTATGTTTGCATGTCACTGATATTTGGAAATTCATCTGGATACATCATATTTTGAAAAAAAAAGTACTTAGTGTATCAATAATGAAAACAGTATTATAAAGAAAAATATTTTTTACTGAGATTTACATTCCAACTAAAAAGTTTCCATCATATATTAAGGCAAATCAAGATGTGCATTTTAAACTATTTTCTCGTAAGCCTCTGTTTCTCTTTTACAGATTAAACTCAATAAACACAATTGAGAACGTCACTTGTGGGTGTATATCTTGAGAATTAATGGTGTAAAGATGGGGCGGTGGATTAGATTTGCTCATGTGCATTAAGAAAATCTAAGACTCAATCTTCAGAGGCCATTGGGATGGATTCATAAAGATGCAATGAATTACCTCCTAGTCTGGATATTTTTCTTTTCTAATTCTCATTGGTGTTCTGGATTCCCAAAGATTTCATGATCCTAGGAAAATCAGCGTGTTCTACTGGCACCTAAAGCTAAGAGTCTCTGTAGCAAATCTAGGCTTTGACATGCGGTTCTGTAAATAGAAGGTACAGGTCCATTCAAATAAGTTGCCAAAGCACTCATGTCAGGGATAGGAATAGGATTTGTCAGAAGAGATAAATTTAAAGCATAACTTTTATTGCAGCTTTGGAGTATACGCTAGGAGAGTTAAGAATTTTGTGACAGATTTGAGAATATGGGAACTTCTAAATTCAAAATAGAATGTTGAACTGAAATTAGCTCCACATGCTATTCAGTTTTAAAAATGCTTGTCACAGGAAATTGTTCTAGCTGACGTGGTAACAGTTTAGACATGTCCATTAGCCTACCCACACCACTGGCTCAGCTATGTTTGAATTAAACCTCTGTGAATAAAATACACAGAACATTTGAAGGCAATATTTCCCTATGTTTCCTTTACTTCTGCAAAAATACTGAATATGATTGTAGAATGGCTGTGTTCCTCAAGGGTGTCAAAATTCCACAGAGTACTTTATGGCTTTTGTTTATTTTTTCTTTCCTTATGATCAATTATAGAATTACATTATGGAATTCACTGGCAAATTTGTCTAGATATAGAACATAAAATGTGCTTTTGTGAGAATTAAACCAATATATTACTGTCAATAATAGGCATTAATATTGTTATGCAGTTAGAATGAGTTCATTATATGAACTATGCACTATAAAAGTTTTATGCTCTATTTTCTTTCAATGGATGCTTAACTCAATAAAGATATTACATGAATTTCTAAGTGAAAACCAAGTTGATTAATTATTGTTATTATTTTTTGAGATAGAATCTCACTCTCATGCAGGCTAGAGTACAATGTCCCTATTAGAGTTCACTACAGCTTCAAACTCCTGGGCTCAAGTAGTCCTTCCAAGTAAATAGGACCACAAGCCCATGTCATCACACATGGCTAAGTTAGGAATTATGTGTAGAGATGAAGTATGTTCATCACTATGTTGCTCAGGTTGACCTTTAACTCTTGGCCTCGAGTGATCCTCCCGTCTCAGCCTCCCAAAGCACTGGGAATACAGATTTGAGTTGTCGTTCCTGGTCTGATTTTTAATTTTAAAATAAAACTGTTCTAGAATTTTTAGGAGTAGTCATTGGTACTTTTTAAAAATATATGTTTTTGAGTTTTCTAAACATATTGGTATGTTAAATCAATTTTTATATTTGGCATTATTTTAGAAGTACTTAAAATCAGACCATACTTACATGCACACAAATTAATATTTACAAGAATGTATACTCCATGAATGTAGTGTAAGTTTAAATCAGATCTTTGACCCTGGCCTTAAACTGTCTGTCAGAGTTTTCCCCTCCTTAAAATGGGATTAATCAAATGTACCATAATATTTTTGTGAAGATTATATATTAGTCCATTTTCATGCTGCTGAAAAAGAAATACCCAAGACTTGGCAATTTATAAAACAAAGATTTAATTGGACTTAAAGTTCCATGGCAGAAGGCAAGGAGGAGCAAGTCACATCTTACGTGGAAGGTGGCAGGCTAAAACACAGAGCTTGTTCATGGAAGCTTCTCCTTTTAGAACCATCAGATCTCAGGAGACTTATTCACTGTTAGGAGAACAGCATGGGAAAGACCTGCCCCCATGATTCAATTACTTCCCACCAGGTCCCTCCCACAACATGTGGGAATTCAAGATGAGATTTGGGTGGGAACACAGACAAACCATATCATTCTACCCTGGTCTCTCCCAAATATCATGTCCTCATTTCAAAACCAATCATGTCTTCCCAGCAGTCCCCCAGAGTCTTAACTCACTTCAGCATTAACTCAAAAGTCCACAGTCCAAAGTCTCATCTGAGACAAGGCAAGTCCCTTCTGCCTATAAGCCTGTAAAATCAATGGCTAGTTAGTTACTTCCTAAATATAATGAGAGTACAGGCATCTGGTAAATAGAGCCATTCCAGATGGGAGAAATTGACCAAAACAAAGGGATTATAGGCTCCATGCAAGTCCAAAATCCAGCAGGGCAGATTAATCTTAAAGTTTTGAAATGATCCCTACTGATTCCATGTCTCACATACAGGTCATGCTGGTACAAGACGTAGGTACCCACAGTCTTGGGCAGCTCCACTTCTGTGGCTTTGCAGGGTACAGCCTCCCTCCTGGCTGCTTTCACAGGCTGGCATTGAGTATCTGTGGCTTTTCCAGGTGCATGGTTCAAGCTGTCAGTAGATCTACAATTCTGGGGCCTAGAGGGCAATCAATGGCCCTCTTCTCACAGCACCACTAGGTGGTGTCCCAGTAAAGACTCTGTGTGGGTGTTCTAGCACCAAATTTACCTTCTGCACACCCCTAGCAGAGATTATTCTGGAGGGCCCCACCCCTGTAGCAAACTTTCCCTGGGCATCCAGGCTTTTCCATACATCTTCTGAAATCCACACAGACGGTCCCAACCCTCAATTCTTGATTCTGTGCACCCACAGGCTCAACACTATGTGGAAGCTGTTAAGGCTTGGGGGTTCCACCCTCTGAGGCAACAACCCAAACTGTACCTTGGTCCCTATTAGTCACAACTGGAGTGGATAGGACACAGGGCACTAAGTTCCTGTTGGAATACAGCACAGGGACCTTGGGCCTGGCTAACAAAACCATTTTCTCCTAGGCTTCTGGGCCTGCCATGGAAGGGGCTGCCATGAAGACCTCTAACATGCCCTGGAGACATTTTCCCCATTGTCTTGGGGGTTAACATTCAGCTCCTGGTTACTTATGCAAATTTCTGCAGCTGGCTGCAATTTCTTCTCAAGAAAATGGGTTTTTTTCTTCTACCACATTGTCAGGCTGCAAATTTTCTGAATTTTTATGCTCTGCTTCCCTTATAAAACCGAATGGCTTTAACAGCTCCCAAGTCACCTTTGAATGCCTTGCTGCTTAGAAATTTCTTTCTCCAGATACCCTAAATCATCTCTCTCAAGTTCAAAGTTCCACAAATCTCTAGGGCAGGGGCAAAATGCTGCCAGTCTCTTTGCTAAAACATAACAAGAGTCACCTTTGCTACAGTTTCCATTAAATTCCTCATTCCATCTGAGACAACCCCAGCCTGCACCTTTGTTTTCAGGCTGCCGATAAAGACATACCCAAGACTTGGCAATTTACAAAATAAAGAGATTTAATTGAACTTAAATTTCCATATGGCTGGGGAAGCCTCACAATCATGTGAGACAGCAAGGAGGAGTAAGTCACATATTAGGTGGAAGGTGGCAGGCAAAAAAAAAGAGAGAGCTTGTGCAAGGAAACTCCTCTTTATAGAAAATCATATCTTATGAGACTTATTCACTATCACAGTAACAGCACAGAAAAGACCTGCATCCATGATTCAGTTACCTCACATCAGGTCCCTCCCACAACATGTGGGATTCAGGATGAGATTTGGGTGGGGACATAGACAAACCATATCAATTTAGTTAATAAGTATATACCAGTACTTACTATAAAATATGCTTTACAAAGCATTGTTAATCTTAAAATCAGGAAGAGTTTATGGCATGTAATTTTTGTTTAGTATTTATTTGTTGAGGAACATTTAGGATGTTGCAAAAGTAATTGCAGTTTTGGATCCTGAATTTTAAATGATTATAACTAGGCTGAGACAAACCTTTATTAATCAAAACATTATAATCAACACATTTTTGCCAATGAGAAAGATGTTTGTTTAATCCTGTGTAACATAAAATCCATGATTTGGGATTCAACAAACCCTTGGAAAGCATATTCTGCATCCTGCTGGTTGTGGAAGCGTTTTTCCATACAAAAAGTTGTTGAGATGTTTGAAGAAGTGATGGCTGGTGAGAGGTCAGGTGAAAACGGAAGATAAGGCAAACCTTCATAGCTCAATGCATTCAACTTTTGAAGCATTGGTTGTGCAATGTACAGTCAAGTGTTCTTGGGCCTTTCTGTTGACCAATGCCAGCTGCAGGCATTGCAGTTTTCAGTGCATATCATCAATTTGCTGAGCGTACTTCTCAGGTGGTTTCAGCAGGGTTCAGAAAGCTGTGGTGGACCAGACCAGCAGCAGACCACCAAACAGTGACCATGACCTTTTTCTTTTCACGCAAATTTGGCTTTGGGAAGTGCTTTGGAGCTTCTTATCAGTCCAACTATTGCTGGTTGTCATATAAAGTCCACTTTTCATCGCACATCACAATTTGATTGAGAAATGGTTCATTGTTGTGTAAAACAAGAGATACCACTTCACAAAGACATTTTTAAAACATTTTTATTCAACTCATGAGGCAGCCACTTACCAAGCTTTTCACCTTTCCAATTTGCTTCAAATGACAAATAACTGTAGAATGGCCAACGTTTATTTCTTAGGCAACTTCATGTAGTTGTAAGAGGATCAGCTTCAAAGATTGCACTTTATTGGTCATTGTCAACTTCCAATGGCAGGCCACTATGTTCCTCATCTTCAAGGCTCTTGGTTCCTTTGCAAAACTTCCTGAAGCACCACTTACTTCACTGTGAATTCCTTAGCAGTTCCTGAGCCAAATGTGATGTTGATGTTGTGAGTTGTCTCTGCTTCTTTACAATTTTAAACTCGAATAAGAAAATCACTCAAATTTGCTTTTTGTCTAACATTATTTCCTTAGTCTAAAATAAACATGAAGTAAACAGCAAGTAATAGTCATGTCATTAACAGAAAACCATAAATCAAGAAATGTGCATTCAAACAATGTGTAACATAATCATATTTATTTAAGAATGTATTCCAATATCAAATGGAAATTCCAAGATCAAGTCCAATATCAAATGGCAAATTCCGAAAGCAAAAACGACAGTTACTTCTGTACCAAACTAATAATATACAAAATACCACCATATTAGATTTTTATATGTTTCACAAATATCATATCATAAATATTTTGTAGCATAAATGGTAGAGTCTAATTATGTCTGTTGAACTTAAATTTCCCGATGAATTGAACTTTATTGTTCTGTTTTCATGTTTTTATTAGGAATAAATACATAAGCATAATTAAGCACTTTTTCTCAGAAATGAAGGTCTGACCCTGACTGTCACCTGTGCTTGCATCCACGTCTTTGCTATGGCCTCGTAATGATGTGTTTTCACCACCCCCCTAACCTAGGGCTTGGTCATATGGCTTGGTTTGGAGATGGCAAATGGGCAAAGTGAAAGCAGACCTCAACTCTTACATGTTCAACTTTCCATGAAAAAACACAGCCTGTGCAGCCTGCTGATCTAAGGATTAAGACAGGCATGTGAAGCAGAGCTGCCTCAGCTGCCCACTACTCTAGAAGGTCCAGTGGAAGACGCCAGTCTGCGCAGCCCAAATGTTCCCCAGGTCAGGCCTGCCCTAACTGAGCACAGCTGACTTGTACATTCATTAGAAACTGTTGTTTTTTAATCCATTAAGCTTTGGGGAGGTTTCTTACTTGGTATTAATAAAAATGTTTTCTAAAGCTTATGTTCATAGGATAAACATGATTAAATTGTAGTTAATAAAACACATTTTGTTTTCATACCTTCAAATTTCTGGCAAAATGTATAACGGTGAAATAAATTGATTACAAAATAGGATGTGTCATAAAAATCAATCCACACTTAGAAAATTAAGTACTTTGTAGTTTAAAATGGATTTATTTCTCACGAATGAGTTACATTTTTTTCTAAACAACATTTAACAGATAGGAACTTTTAGACCATCTTTGTACATTAAATATCTAGATAGAATTAATATCATATTCATTGGAACATGAGCTCCTTTAAAATATCCTGAGAGCTTACGAACTCACAGACACCTCTCAGAGTATCAAGTAGAAAATGCAGAACCTGAATAACTTAAATAAAGATAAGCTTCACCAGATGCTGCTTCTTTATAAAGAGGATGAAAACAAATTATCTACCTTATCTTTTTTTTTAATCTGAGAAGTTGGAAAGGATCTACCCTGCAGTCCACTTCTCTTCTGAACCTGAATGAAGAGAGAAGTTTTCTTAATAACTGAAATAGATAAGGGTTGATACAAAAGCTAAATCCAGAATGTTACAAGTGTGAGGTATTCTTACAGTCATTTTTCTGCATCTGTATTTACATTCTTACATTCTTGGGTGGTGAAAAAGGAAGCATGAAAGGCCGCTGGCAGTTCATAAACTTGGGCTTGAATATTTACCGTGTCAATCTCAAATGATTTTTGTGAGATTCAAAGAAGATCATGTATGTAAATTTTTTAAAAAAATGTATTAACTGAAGGAAGTAGAATTCTTCAATTACACATTTATTGTATTTTCATCAAAACACAATAGTTATTTTATTTTGAAAATAATTTCAGGTTTAAAAGACCAATATAATGTTTATAGTCACCTTCATCAAAACAATTTATTGAACTATTTTACCTTAATGCATAACATGTAATGCATATGCCTTATAAGATGGTGATTGCTAGGAAGATCTTCATATTTTCACAATGCTCTAGAATATCTCAAGTTATGTCAAAGCACTTACTAAAATTCAAAGAATAAAATGAACATTTGTATTTACCTAAAATGTAAAAGTTGTCTATACAATTTCTCGGTCGATAATGTGTGGAGGGCAGTCTGCCACAGAGAGAGGCCAGGTGGTGAGCCTTGGGGCAGGCCAGAGCTGGGCGCCTGTGGCTGGCTGACTACTTGCTGTCTCTGTGATACTGGCACAGTAACCAAAGAGTCATCTTGAACGAGAATAAAAATGTAGTTACCTCACACAGATACGAGGTCTAGGGGAGGTAACTGAATTTAATCCTAGCATTGCTTAATAAATGTTATTTGCATTTCTCAATAAAACAATAAACGCTAATCCACTATTAAAATACTTGAAAATCTCTGGAAATATAGACAGGGCCCTTACACTTGGTGTTCTCCTATCTCCTGTAAAATGTTTTCCCCAGGTGATCATTTGCCTTCTTACTTTTCATCAGTGAAGCTTCTGTTTAAATATGACTGTTGATTAATAGAGTCATTTCCTGAGCAACCTGCAAGATAACTGTCAGGTGAGCTCAGTGGCTCATGCCTGTAATCCTAACATTTTGGGAGGCTGAGGCAGAAGGATTCCTTGAGCCCAGCAGATGGAAATCAGTAATCTAATATGAAACCATGAATGCACCATGAAACCATGGTGAAACCATGGTGCAATTTCATGGGGAAACCCAATCTCTGCCAAAAATTAAAAAAAAAAAAAAAAATTAGCCAGGCACAGTGACCCGCTTCTGTGGTTCCAGCTATTCAGGAGGCTGAGGTGGGAGAATCGCTTGAACTTGAGGTCGAGGGTGTAGTAAGCCTCGTTCACTCCAGCCTAGGAGACACAGTGAGACTCTGTCACAAAAAACAAAAACAACAAAAAATTACCTTTTCAGATCTTTTCTCTAGTTAACCATCACCTCTCGTATTTCTCTTATAATTAATCACCATGTGAATCAATTTACTTGGTTAACGTTTATTGCAGTATATATACTCAGATGTATATATAGTTAAATTATCACTCAAATACCTTTTTAAGAAATTGTGCAACATTTGACAAATTGGATCAAAATATTACATTAAATTGCTATTTTAACAAGGCAAAATATTTTCATGACCTTTTTTTGGTAAGATTGTCTTAGCTAGGGCTGCCATCACAAAATACTATAGACTGGGTGGCTTAAACAACTGAGATTTATTTCTCACACTTTCGGAAGCTGGAAGTCTAATCAATGTGCCACCCTAATTAGCACCTGGTGAAGGCTCTTCCTGGCTTGCAGACATCCAACTTCTTGCTAACTCCTTACATGCCCTTTACTAGATGTGCTAAACAAGGGGAAGGTGGGGTTGGGGGTGGGGGAGAGAGAGAAAGAGAAAAAGAGATGTCTTCCACTTATTCAGCCACTGGTCCCATTATGAGGGCCTTACCCCCATGACATCATCTAATTGTAACCGCCTCCTAAAGCCCATCTCCAGATACAATCACACTGAGGATTAAGTGTTCAACATATGAATTTGAAGAACACACAATCATTCAGTTCATAACAAAGATCAAAATATTTTCCCAAGCCTTTTTTGCGTGTGTAAAAGCAATATACCTTCACAAGGTTTTTGTGTAAAACCTCAGTCACTAGTGCATTAAATACTGCTTTAATTCCTACTGTTATATACTGCAATTTTCAATGCCCATGATTTTGCCAACTGTTATTTCTAGAGTTTTAATTGAAGGAACATTTAGAACATTAAAATAATTTAAATTTTATTTTTATTGCATTGGCATTTCCTGGATGATAATAATTTTATGTTTTAAAAATTGGGAGAAACTATTTATTACAGAGCTGACAGTCCATAAGTGAACAATTCATAGGAATTATAAAAGACTAGACTATCCACTTGATTTATTTTATTCTTAAACACTTAATCAGACTTTCATAACTAGAATAAACTGCTAAGGAAAATTAAACTCCATTAATTATTTCAAGGTCAATTTAGTGATCAATACTACTAAAGAATTATTTCAAGAGCATACAAAAATTCAGATAAATGTAATTCAAATTTTTATGAAACTGATCTAGAGATCATCATTCATGATAAAAATAAATTATAATCTGAACACGTAAAATAAAATTCAATATATTGGCAATAAAAATGTCATTTATTTGAATGAAAAATTAAGATACTGGTTTTCACAATATTCTGTTTGGTTGAAATTCCATTTGTTCTTATAACCCCATATTTTGCATATTCTTATAAAAGTTAAAATTTAATCTTACAGAATCAGACAATTGTAATGACAAAATTGTATAATAGAAAATAAACAAAAATAATAGCATCTATGGGCCGGGTGTGGTGGCTAATGCTTGTCATCCCAGGACTTTGGGAGGCCAAGGCAGGCGGATCACTTGAGGCCATGAGTGAGAGACCAGCCTGGCCAACATGGTGAAACACCGGCTCTACTAAAAATACAGAAAAATAGCTGGATGTGGTGGTCAGGCACCTGTAATCCCAGCTACTTGGAGGCTGAGGCAGGGGAATCCCTTGAACCAGGGAGAGGAAGGTTGCAGTGAGCTGAGATCAAGCCGCTGCATTCCAGCCTCGGTGACAAGAGCAAAACTCAGTCTCAAAAATAAAATAAAATAAAATAAAAATAATAATAGTCTATGACACATCCTATATTAGACAAATGACATCCAATGTCATTTGTAAAAATTAATCTAAAAAGTAAATTTCATCTTTTAAAAGATATAATTGAACAGAAAGTAAAGCTAATTCTTAATATGAAATCATTGGAGGCACAAAATTGTCACATATACAGAATTGTTGAATGAATGAGAGAAAAGAAAGAGAATCCTGGATATATTTTCTCTTAGAAAGACTTGAGGTATAGTTAATAAACAGCAAAATTCAGATAAGGTATATGAATTAAATAAGAACATAATCAAGCTGGAAATAGATTAGATATAGGGTCAGGAGAGATCCTAAATCCTTAATTTAAAATTTCTTGAATAGTATAAATGAATTAAAATGTGGCTCTGGATTTATTTTCTCTTTTAGGATCACTGAGAAGAGTGCATTTCCTTATAATCCTATGTCTAAGATATTTATTCATAAAGGATTTTTTTTCCTTTGGAGACTGAACCTCACTCTGTCTCCCAGGCTGGAGTTCAGCGGTGTAATCTCAGCTCACTGCAGCCTCCGCTTTCCAGGTTCAAGCAATTCTCCTGCCTCAGCCTCTCGAGGAGCTGGGATTATAGGCACATGCCACCATGCCCGGCTAATTTTTGTATTTTTAGTAGAGACAGAGTTTCACCATGTTGGCCAGGCTGGTCTCCAACTTCTGACCTCTAGTGTTTCACCCATCTTGGCCTCCCAAAATTCCAGGATTACAGTCTTGAGCCACTAGACCCGGCCTAAAGCATATTTTAAAAGGTTATTTGAAAATAATGTTTGACGTGCAAAAAAAAAAAAAAAAAAATGGCAAACATAAATAATGCAAAGAGCCCCTGTATACTCTTACTCAGATTTACCTAATGTTAACATTTGGACCACTTGATAATTTAACATTTGTGCTTTGCCACTCTTCTTTTATATCCTAGTATGTAGCTCTTATTTCTGTTTACCCAAAATGAACCTTTGAGAATCAGTTGCAGGTAGCATGTTTCTGTATCTCTAAGTATTTTTTTATATATTTCCTAAGAATAAAGACATTCACTTGCATAATTACAGAATACTTATCAACTTTGTTATATTTACTATTGGTATACTACTTTAACCTGCCATTACATTCTGATTTTGTTGGCTGATCCATTAATAGCTTTTCCTCCCCTCCAGTGCAATGTCCAACCAACATTACATATGACATTAAGTTGTCATAAATCTCTAGTGTATTTTAACCTGAAGTATTTCCAAGGTCATTATATATATATATATATTTGAGGTTACCATGAGACTTGCAAATAATATTTTATAACCCATTATTTAAACTGATGACAAGTCAACACTGATTGTATACATTTACAAGCAAAATGAAAACTAATAAAAACTTCATATTTTAAACTCATCTCCCTACTTTTAACCACTTTTTTGTTTCTTTTAATATCTTATTGTACTGTCTTGAAAATGTGTAGTAATAGTTAATATTTTTGATTGGTTTATCTTTCATCTTTCTACTCAAGATGAGTGATTTAAACACTACAATTACTGTATTATAATTTTCTGTATTTTTATCTGCACTCACTGTTACCCATGACTTTCATACCTTTAGATGATTTCTTATTGCTCCATCTTTTCTTTCAGTCTGAAGAGCTCCCTTTAGCATTTTTTTGCAGGGCAGGCCTGGTGTTTCTGAAATCTCTCAGCTTTTGTTTGTCTGTGAAAGTCTTCATTTCTCCTTCATGTTTGAAGGATATTTTCTGCCAGATATTCTATTATAAGGTAAATGTGTTATTTTTCCCTTCAGCAATTTAAATATGTCACGCCACTCTCTTCTGGCCTGTAAAGTTTCCGCTGAAAAGTCTCTTGCCGGAAGTACTGGAGTTCCACTGTATGTTATTTTTTTGTTTGTTTGTTTGTTTTCTTTTGCTGCTTTTAGAATCCCTTCTTTATCTTTGACTTTTGGGAGTTTGAGTATTAAATACTTTGACATCTTTTGGTTAGATCTGCTTTGTGTTCTATAACCTTGTACTTGAATATTGATATTTTTATCTAGGTTTGGGAAGTTTTCTCTTATCCCTTTGAATAATCTTTCTACCCCTCTTTCTTTCTTTACCTTCACTTTAAGGCTAATAACTATTACATTTGCCCTTTTAAGGCTATTCTTTAAATTCTGAAGTTGTGCTTCATTGTTTTCTATTTTTTTGTTTCCCCTGATTCCCAATTTTCATAGGGATTGTCTTTAAACTTACTAATTCTTTCTCCTGTTTAATCAATTCTATTAAAAGACCATGTATGTTCATCAAGTTTCTCAACTACAGAATTGCTGCTTGATTTCTTTTAATTAATTAAATCTCTTTGCTAAATGTATCAGATAAAATTATCAGTTCCTCCTCTGTGTTTTCTTGAATTTCATTGCATTTCCTCAAAGCAGCTATTTTGAATTATCTATCTGAAAGGTAACACACCTGTTTTCTGGGATTGGTCCTTTGTGCCTTATTTAGTTCATTTGGTAAGATTATCTTTTCCTGGTTGGTGTTCATGGTTGTGGCTGTTTGTTGGTGTCTGAGCATTGAAGAGTTAGGCATTTATTGTAGTCTTCATAGTCTTGGCTTGTGTCCAACCTTCTTAGGAAGACTTTGCAGGTATTTGAAGGGATTTGGCTGTTGTGATCCAAGTTTTTGGTCACTGCCACTGTATCTGCAGTAGAGGGCAGTTCAAGCCCATTAATTCTGTCATTCTTGCAGACTTGTAGAGATACTACTTTGGTGGTCTTGGATACAATCTGGAAGAATTCTCTGCATAACCGCGCAGAGACTCTTGTTCTATTCTCTTACTTTCTCCTCCAAAATGGAAACTCTCTCTCTGTGCCAACCTGGCTGGAGCTGGGCATGGGTTGACAAAATTCCTCCTGTAACCACCACCACTGGGACTGTGCTGGGTCAGACCTGAAGCGAGTAAAGCACTGGGTCCCACCCAGAGCCCACTGCAACCACTGTTTGGCTACCGACTGTGTTTGCCGAAGACCCTAGACCGCTATCATCAGCTGGTAATAAAAGCTATTCAGAAGTCTTTATGTCCTTCCCTGATGGCAGTGAGTTACTTGGGGTCCTGAGCAACTTCAGAGACGCTATATGGGAGCAGTACCTGGAGTCAGAAACCCAAGAAAACCACATGATGTGCTATTTCACTGCAGCTAAGCTGGCATCAACATCACAAGACAAAGTCCTTCCCACTCTTCCCTCCCATTGCCTCAGGCAGTGGAGTCGTCTCTACTCGTGTCTACCACCACTTCAGGCCCATGTGGAATACTGGCAAGGTAGTGTGGATGTTTGCTTAGAGCCCAAAGTCTCTTCAGTCAAATTGTGATGAATGTTGCTAGGACTGCTATCACTGGGCAAAACTCAACCGGTATCCACGGAGGTAGCATTTATGCCATCCCTAAGCAATGAGGACTCACCTATCCCACTGGTTAGAACTTAAGTTTTGGCAAATGTCACTGCCACGAGTACAGTGCTCTGGGGTTCTAAGTAAACTTAAAAGGCTATTTAGACCACAAGGACTGCACCTCCTAGGCAAATCATGGTGCCATACTGGGCTTGGAACCAATGAACTCGTGGGGCATGTGACTCACTGACACATTTACTCTTCAGGGCAGTGGGCTAGTCTCTGGCCCAGAGTAGGTCCAGAAATGCTGTCCAAGAGCCATGGCCTGGAACTGGGGGCCCCAACAGCCCACTGGGTGTTATTTCTTACTGTGGCCAAGCGGGCTCCTAAGCTGTAAGACAAAGTCCCCTTTATTCCTCCCTCTTATTTTCTCAGGAAGAACGGGTCTCTCTTAATAGCCACCACTGCTGTGAATATGCTGGGTCACGACTGAAGCCAGCACGCCTCTGAGTCTCACCCAAGGCCCATGGTCTGTACTGCCTAGTTACAACTGCTGATTGTTCAACATCCGAGAGCTCCTTAGTCAGGTGATAAATTCTGCCAAGACTGAGTCCTTCCTTTCAATCTTGGCTCACTGCAACCTCCGCCTGCCAAGTTCAAGCGATTCTCCTGCCTCAGCTTCCGGAGTATCTGGGACTACAGGTGTGCACCACCATGCCCAGCTAATTTTTTGCATTTTTAGTAGAGACAGGGTTTCACCATGCTGGCCAGGCTGGTCTCAAACTCCGGACCTCATGACCCGCCTGCCTTGACCTCCCAAAATGCTGGGATTACAGGCATGAGCCACTGCACCCCAGCCAATTCTTTTATTATTTTAGTTATTTGTATCATTGACTCTGTGGGTTTTTTCTTGTATACTATCTGCAAATAGAGTTACTTTTATTTATTTTGTTTCTATTTTATGCTTATAATTATTTTGTCTAGATTTTCTTGTATAATAGCATGCATAATTGTCCACTATTAGTAGAGATAATGGTCATCTTCACCTTGTTCTTAATTTAGTGAGAACAAGACAAACACACTCTTTTTCATTCTAATATAGTAGGTAAATGATTTTGCAAATACATTAGTTATCTTTGATACATGGAATATATTATGCTATATATAATAAAAATTTGTTTAAAGTAAAAAAAAAAAAAGAAGAAAAAGAAATGGTAGAGGTGAATGTGAAGTCAAGACACCCTCCTCCCAGAGTTACTGTCTTTTTATATTCTTGATGTCATCCCAGTTGCTATAATTGCACTTTGAATGGAATGCATATATTTCTCTTTCCTTGAGATTTTTCCTCTTTTTTTGTCTTTATTCCACTACTCTTTGAATAAACTGTCTCAGGCTAATATCCTAGAGGTTTAGAAAATTGCAGTGCCTCTTTTGGTTTGGTATGTGAAAATTGTATATTGGCCCTAGGGACTGAAAATATAAATAAATAGAGCAGGAAAAGAGAAACGCATCGCACGTCAATGCAAAAGGAAGGAAATGGATCCAATGTTGCTATTAACGATAGAGATGATTTTTTAAAATTAATTTTTGAGATTCAATCTTAACTGTTTTTATTCCCTCCCCAAATCTCAAGTGTGCACCAGGGCATTTGGATTTTCTCTCTAATAATTTCTTAGAGAAACATTAATGGATTTACGAGTATGTGTCAAACCGAATCTTCCTTGTGTTGATCAGTGATTTAAACATGAATCAATATTTCTTGTTGCTGGCATACCTAACTCTAAAATTAACATGGACTAATAGAAATGAAACAAGATTTGGTTTATAACAAACAAGTTGCTTTGCTAATTTGGAATAATGAGCATATTGGTTTTATTCAAATAATGAATTAATTGAATTTGAATAGTGTTCACTACTTTAAAAACTTGAATGGACCAACAAAAGAAAGTTATAGTTTAATGTTTCATATTTCTTGTTTCATTCATAAGTTTTTAAAGAGAGGTTTGACTTGCAGAAAACAAATATTAAATTTATTTTTTAAAAATTACCATTATCTCTCTCCAGCTGAGAAAAAAATAAAAGTCTCATACACAATGCTTTTATTTTAATTTTCAATTTTATTTTACTTTTTTTGTTTTACTCTGAAGGTAATGTCAGCTTTGCAAAAGGAATTAAAACTTTTCTATCTTTGCATCTGTTCTGGAAGAGATAAAATAGCAAATGGATGTAGAAAATAATTTATCACAGTTACCACCCTATCTTTTTTCTGTATGTTCTTAAACATTTTGTGAGAATTTGGGAGAGTCTCACTTGTGAACTGCTAACCGGATACCATTTTGAAATGCATTCCCTTCTTTCAGATTCATAAGTAAATGAAAATACTTACTCATATATAGAAGGCACATTCTGTTTCTCTGCCAGTGTAAATGATCTGCTTTATTTTCTAGTCCATCATTGTAATTTTCTGAGACAGGAATGAAAACGATTTCCTTAGCATACACAGTCACAAATTAGAAATTATACAAATGATTTTCATTTATTTTACTTTTAAATATTTGTTTTACATGTGTTTAACAAGAGGAGAAAATGTTCTTATACACAGAAGCATGGCAAGGCATATGCCAGAAGATCTAAAAATATTTTATTTTTATGATTTTAAAACAAATATTTTAAAATGTCTGTTAGACACTTCATGTTTGAAAGAAATCTAATATTTCTGCAGATCCCTTTTACTAAATATAAAATAATCAGAACAGAAAAGTAGACTTTCTTAATATTTTATTTGAAATTTATAATAAATATGAAACAGCTCTTAGCAATTCTAATTAATATATCTTTCTATTGCTTATATCCTAAACTATATATTTGCAAACAATGCCACCTCAAACTCAATTTAATCACCATCCACAATAATTACCACAGGCAATAGTCATTTTAATATTCTATTGGAACAGCATTATCATTTGCAAAATCTACTCCCATAATAATTATTTGAAAGTAAATAACTATGAAGTTCGAAAACATCTTCAATGACCTTAATTAGTTTATTACAACAGGTAATAGTCTTATAATACAAAGACCTAATGGTTTACCTTTGCCTTACTCATGAAAATGATGAAATAGAAACTATTTTTATTATACATATGAAAGTATTAATTTGATATTTAAAATATATCTATTATTAATATATCATGCAGTATGTCCAGTTTTTTTTTTAATACTACTATATGTCAAAGTTGCCTCACAGGTAAAGAACAGAAGATATTAAATAAATCTCTTGATCCATAATTTATCACAAATTCCATATGTCAAATATATATTGTACCTTATTTTTATTGAGTCAAAATTGATTTAATTGAACTATATCTTTTTACTTGTAACCAATTAGCATTCAGCCAATTAATTTTGCTTAAAAATTACGAGTATAACTACTCTGGTATGTAAGAATTAATTTTCTGTACATCAAGTGTAAGCCTTGTCAATATGAGTTGGAAGCACAGATAGGCATCTCAATAATTTTTAACACACCTTCGAGTCAATTGACTAGTACAACACTTTTCTATATTCAAACCTGCAGTTTATCTATGGCATTTCTATATATAAAAAGCTCTTACCAGATTTCTTAATGGCAAAACTTCATCCATTGTCTTATCAATTCATTTTATCGAATTTGACCTTACTTCTTTGTTTATTTCAAAATGGTATTTGCTCTTTACGTATAATGGCTTAATCTAAATTATATGTTAAGTGATTTTAAAGGAAGGAATCTGTCTCCATATTGGGTTTCTTTCTTGTCCAGTCATCTACAGGCATAGCAAAACTCTTAAAAGCTTAAAAACTTAAATATTCTACACTAAATACCTTATTTCTCCTCAAATCATTAGGTCATCTTCCTGTGGGTGTGTGGTTCTCTTTTCAGGAAGAAAGCATGAAATCTTCTTGAAGATAATCTCGTTTTGTATTGTTTATAAAATTCTGGTCTAAGTGCCGGTACATTATTAAATCCAGATTTCTGATCTGTGTTTTTCCTTCAAAACAAAAAATAGTTTTACTAAAATTCAATCTAGTCTGAATATCAGCTTCTACCTCATACATTTTTCACATCTCTGCTAAATATATTTTTGTCTTGCAGTATTTTTTCACTTTCATATCTGCTAAGCCAGTCAATTGTTTCTTTCTTACACTTGTATATCAAACCTCTCATAAAAATTTAACTAGCAACCTGCTTGAAAATGGATTTACTAGAAAGCAGTTTCACATAACATATCAATTCATATGACTAAAATATAAACTATAGTTCACTTCTGAATCCATGGGTTTTGTCATCTTTCATATTTGCTAGTTGATAGCAAAATATGTTACAAGTTAGCATTTTCATGTGAAAAATCAGGTTAATATAAATTATTGTTGTTGATTAAACTTAATGAATAATAGCAATTAGCAACTATGCTTAATTGTATATCTTGTTTGTTAATATTTATAATTTCATGATAAGATGATCCCATTATAAACTCTTGTCATATTAATAGCATATATTTTTTAAAAAGCTATTTTATGTATACAGGAATTTAAGATATTATTCTCATCTTTTCTTTTTATAAGAAACAAATGTTTATGCTTTCTAAGAGTCCTAGAGTGATATCATAGAAATACTTACTGGCTTAAAACTATCTTACGGTGAATTGCATGTTTAACAAAAAAAAAAATTGTTTTTTAAAGTTTTGATATGACCCTCTGGTCTCTTGCATTATTTATATTTATCCAAAGATTATTTCCAGAAACAATTTTAGTCAGGTTTTTAAAATTTAATATATTGTTATAAAGAGAAGGAAAGATATGAAGTAATGGACTATGTATATTTTCATGGTTGACTTTAACCGATACATTTCAAATTAGTTATGTTATTTAGGCTTTACAAAAAAAAATAATTTCAAATGAAAATCTTACTATGACACATTATTTTAGAAATTCAAGTAAAAGTAGTTTGACCCAGTAGAAAGAGAATAGGGCTATGGTGGCCTTTTTAAAAGAACTTCACAGAATTCCAAGGACTACCAAGGAGCACAGCTTGGAAACCAGCACTGAAGGAAATTATTGCTTTGCGTCAAAATAGATAGTTTCAAAGCTAAGCTTTTGTTAAACTAAATGGCTGTGCCAGCCTTTTAAATAGCTAGGAAACAGTTTAAATTGTCATTTTCTTTTGTAAAAAGGAGTTTTTCATTTTGAATTTAAGTAGTTATGGAAATTCCATAAATATAGCATATTTACAACATATATTGCATATTTTCTGTATAGTAAACATACTAGGTAATGTCTTTTAATAAGAACTTTATATGAATATATGTAAATTAAGCTTTAAAACCATGATATATTTACCAGATTCAACATGTCAAATAGTTGAGTACTAGCTGTTATAGTTCAGTCCTTGTGGAAAGCAATGTTGTGATTTCTCAAAGAACTTAAAACAGAATTACTATTCCACTTATTAATCTCATTCTTGGCTATATACCCAAAGGAATATAAATCATTCTACCATAAAGATATTTTCATGCATATGTTCATCACAGCAGTATTCACAATAGTAAAGACTTGGAGTCAACCTAAATGCCCATCAATGGTAGACTGAATAAAAAATAATAATAATGTGATACATACACACTATGAAATATTATGCAGCCACAAAAAAGGGCAAGATCTTGTTCTTTGCAGCAACATGAGTAGAGCTGAAGGCTATTATCTTAAGCAAGGTAGTGCAGAAACAGAAAGCCAAATTCTACATACTCTCACTTAAAAGTGGGAGTTTAACATTGAGTCCACACGTGCCCCTGAACCTAAAATAAAAGTTAAAAAAATAAAAAAAATCAAACCATTAAGTTGGTTTGCCACTCTTCCTTTCAGGTCAGTGAGGTGTGAAGAGTAAATAAATGAACACAAGATAAATGAGATTTTACTCTTACATTTCAGAATTATTCAGTGGTAAAAGCCATTCCTTGTGAGAATCTAGAAAGTTTCCTTTCAGGCTGTGGAATTCAATTTGTCTTTGAGTTTTAGAAGAATTTTAATAAATATATATGACTGAGTAAATGTGCTCCAGGGTAAAGGAAAAGTGGAGTGAATAAAGGGACATAGGAAGAGTTAAGAAGAGGTTGAGGACAAATAAATAGATCAATATACCTGGAATTTAAGGTATGCTGGCGTAGTAGAGCCTGTTGGCTAACATTTGGGAAAGGTAGGGGTCAGATGTGTATTAATTAAATGCCAAGTTAACTTTGAAATGTTAGAAATAAATGAAAAAAAAAGCTAAATAATTTAAAGTCAGGAAATTATTAATGCTAAGTTGTATTTACCTTATTCCTACAGTAGCTCATATAGTGAGTAAGAAAGAAAAGATATCAAGCTATGAAAATATAGTTAAAAGTGTTACTGGAACCAACAAATACTGTGTTAGAAATTCAAATTCTATGAATGAAACATTTCCTCTCTGACACCCAGAGGAGCATTCTTGTGATACACTATTTAAAATTCTATTTTAAAATAGATTTGGTTTTAAAGCTGTGTTATCTCCTATATTTAGTTAGAAAAAAAGAATAATAGCATAATAGAATAACTATAGTTACTAATAATTGTACATTTAAAAATAAACAGTGTAATTGGATTGTTTGTAACTCAAAGAATAAATGCTTGAGGGGATGAATACCCGTTCCCCATGATGTGCTTATTTCACATTGCATGCCTGTATCAAAACATCTCATGTATCTCGTAGACATATACACCTACTACGTACACATCCAAATTTTAAAAAGTAAAACTAAAAATTAAAATTAAAATTTTTAATCACTTTTATCTCACTTATATCAGTAAGGACAATTTTAACATCTCTGAGTTACTGTGAAGTTTGAATAAAATAGCAGTTGCATATGACTGCAATGCAGGTAGTACTCAAAGCCAAATTACTGTTCTCTTTCTGATAAAACTCATAAATAGAAGTTCCATCCATATAATGGAGGGGAACCTTGCTACATAGACCTTCTTTGGAAATAGTATTATAATACAGAGACAGAGAAAAAAAAGGTACAATGGCTAAATTTCATTTAGTTTTATATTTGTTTAGTATTTTTAAAATTTTTATTGCCTTTTATTATTTTATAACAGTTATACCAAAGAAAAATATATTTCATTTGTCCTAGTTATGATTTTAGTATGTTATCTCATAATAATACAAATGGAAACATGCCATCTCAAAGGTAGATTCATAATTGACTTTTCCCATTTAGGCCAATATTGTTCTTTCCCTAGACTTTATTTTTCTTATTACAGCTCCCTTTTTTTTTTTCACTTAACACTAGAATCTTCCTGGCAGCACTATATATACAAAAAAAGTGCAACTACTCGTCTGTATAGTAACAGAAAATAAATCGAAGTCGACAAAATATTTAATTGACAAAAAAATCAGCCACCATTTTCCAATAGTTACTAAAAAATAACTTTTAGTGACATTCCTTTCAGCTTTCTTTGATAAACAGAAAAACAAAGTGAGATCCCAGGAGCAAATGTGACCAATCAGGGAAGCACTCTATTTCATCTTAGACACATATTTGTAAACTTTGTTTATCTGGAGAAGTGCAATTTATCTACTCTCCTTCACCCAATTTTTCATTCTTTTTGACAACTAACATTAAGGGATGGCTGTTCTTTTATTCTTACTTGTAATTGCTTGTTTTACTTTTTAAAAAATTTATATTAAAAGGGAGGAAAATGAAACTTGTTTGTACTTGACATGGTATGTAGATGAATCTACACTTTACTTCATAGCTGGCATGCAGTAAGAACAACAGAAAAATTCCACATCTTCCCCTTTGATCCTTTTTTTTCTTCCACTATTTCCATATTCCTATTCATGTAATTTTGTGTGTGTGTGTGTGTGTGTGTGTGTGTGTGTATAGCTTGCTATACTCTGAGAGCAGCTCCACTTTAAACAAGTAATAGAAAAATTAATCAGAAGCGTACACATGGCTGAATTTGTGAGTGTACAAGAAAACTTGTAAACAAAATAATATAAACATCAAAATTCAGACATGTACTTTCATTCTTTCACTAAAATAAAGTTTATCACAAAATAACCAGTTATAGTCAAATATATAAAGGCTTATGAAGTATAAGTCATTTATTGTACCAGTCTAAGCATTCTTAAATAATCAGCTGAGTTTTAGAAAGTATTTATTTGATCACTCTTTAATGCTTCTCTCATTGGGTGATTAGCTATGACTTCACAGAGAAACACACCCATTATGGTGACATCTATTCAATCTCCGTACTTTGGTGCAATAGAAGGCCCACTAGACAAAGTATTTACACAACATAGGCAGGTATATGCCTGTATGCTTGTACTTCCCATATGCCCTGGACTATGACAATTACCATCAATAATGGCACCTAGTTGCCTGCCCAGCTACCTGCTCTCCACAATCTGTTGGCCAGGACTGGGACAGTCCAGAGGAGTGGGCAAAAGCTGTAATATAGCCCACTACTATATTATGGTGATATATTATGTCACTGCCTGACACTTAGAGGTCTACTTATTGACCTCTAAGTTCTACCAACAACTGCTCTAATCACTATTACCTACTTTTGAAACAAAAGCAACAATAGCAGCAAACTATTAGGTGGCTGGTAGTCTTAATAAATAAATAATTTCATGCATATCATTTATTCTTTTTAATGTTAATGAATTCTATTTTGTAATTTGATGAAATACAATTGAGTACATTAACATATTTTCTAGCACTTAAAATTCCCTGAGAATTTTATTTATCATTATCTCTATTATCAACCAAATCTAACTCACAGTACATGAGGTAGCCATTAACAAAGGTTACCTTAACTTTCCACAACATGACTATGTCTTTGTATTGAAACATACATTATCAACTTAATTTTAGATTTTTTGCAATCATTAAATAAACATTTGCAAACAGAATTAAAGGTACTTAAATATCTAAACACTAAACCAATTTGTTCTGTAGCTATTTTCAACCTAGTGGCTGGTACTAGCCTTGTATATAAATAAAAATGATGAAAGGAAAAGGGCATCCAAGATTGACTAAGTAGAGAAGTGAAGTGGTAGACAACAGTTTTATAAGTCAATGTTTAAACCTTCTAAACTATGCACATGAACTAGACTGTAATTTTGATAGATTTACAACATTTACTTCTCCTTTGTGTAAAAGACAATCTGAGAAAATTTGTAAATGCTGACATTTGTGTTCCACTAGTTATTTTTCATTTGATGTGTATTGTTGATTTCTTTCCAGAAACTGAAAATTATTTGCCTATATCTCTAAGTATATTCCCTGTCTTTGCTTTGTTTTCCTCATTGGTATTCTTAACACTAAATGTCCACTTATTAGAAAAAAACTTCCTACAACTTGAAATAAATATTTAGAAGTAATTCAACTATCTTTATTTTGCTATTCCATATAGATTTTCTTCTAAACCAAAGGCAAGAGTTTTAAATTTGAATTAGAAGCTATAATTGAAGACTCCCTTATTAATATAAAGCTTAGAAATGTCTGAGGAATTAGCAAGTGTTTTGATTAAACTATATTTTTGCAGATGAATAAATGAATAATTTTAGAGTCAAGGAACCTACACAAAATACTATTATAATAATACTTTAAAGTCACACATGCCACCAATGATTTCTAGAAAAAAAATTCTATTCTCCAAAAGAAGATTTCTTATTTTTTACTTACAATATCAATGGAATCTACTTTGATACACTTTGTCATATTATATAATACCTATCCTGAGATCACTAGTTTGACAATGTATAATTAAATAAAATGAATACATTGTGGTGTTTTCCTTCAAAAATGGGGCAAGATACTTGCTGGGGAATCTCTTTAGCAAGGCATTCACTAAATCATTATGCAATAAAATGGTATTTATTATTTCAGAAATACCTAATTAAAATTTGATCTGTTATTCTTTTTACTATAAAGAAATATATTTACTAGATAACAGACCACTAAAGCCAATTTAAAAATAACTAAGAATGAAAGTATGTGTTGATTATTACGAGTATGAGTCAAATTGTGGAACAGTAGCAAAGAAAACAATTGTGAATTAACACTTTGATTGAATTTAATTATGAGTCTTCTCAGTGTTTGCTTACTCTCTCAGCTATAGATCTGACTGCATGGTCAACTTCACCACTAAATTGTGCAAGGAGGGGCTTACTCGAAATTACAATACTGATCATTGATGCATAATTCATTTAATCCATGTGACAACATTCTGATGTAGTTATTAATATCTCTATTTTAGGTTGAAAAAACTGAATGTTGAGATAGAATAACATTTTATCTATTAACACAAAACTAGTAAATAGTAAAACTAATTCAAATTCAATCTATCTGAATCTAGGGACCATATTGTAAATCAATATTGGAGTACATGGGAGGTGCTTAAAAGTTATTTTAATATAACTTCAGATTAAGTAAGAAAAGCAAATGAACACATTTTATTCGATTTGATTATGGAGACTATTAACATCATTACAAAAGGCAATTTAAGTAAAATGAATTAATGTAGTTGAGGTTGTAGTTTTGTTGAAATGTTAATAACTAACCCAAAATAATAAACTAGTGAAAAGTAAAGAGTAGGGTAATTGAAGTCATTAGTTTGAGTACATCTTAAGTAGATATCATTATTCCTCCATTAAATTATAAGAAACTTTAATGAAGAAAAAAACCTAAGAGGAAAAAATAAACTTGGCAAAGCCTAGAGAAAAAGACTCAGGTGAGGGGCCATGATTTTGCAAATGTGCCATTATTACATTCTGTCAGCATATCACAAATTATTCAATGATTGCTCATGACGATTAAAATAATCTTACATATTTTACCTTCTCAGACATACATCACTGATGAACACCTGGAATCTGAATAGATTTAAAGCAAATCTTTCTGAAATCCAAAAGAGCAATATATTTTAAGAAGGCATACACTAAATATAAAAATGCCATCTAGCATTTTAATACACTCAAAATTGTATATATTAGCCAATAAATTAATAACTGCACTGGGACATTAGAGAGAATCTGCTACAAAAAGAATCAAATCTAAGTGGTAAGAGTCTCAACCATCTATGTAACCAAACTGTGACTTAACTGAAATGTTGGTGACCATATACTTCTGTGAGAAAGAGTTATAGCAAGATAACTGATTGTTTAAATAAAGTTAAGTGTGTTCTTGCATAAATAAGTATACTGCAAGTGTTATATACTTAAATTTTAAGAAAATTAAGAAGAACAGAGGAAATGAAAGTACTCCATTATGGAATATTCCAAATATTTGATCAGCATTTTTGTGATGTTACTGCCACACTGTTTTCTCCAAAAAATTATAAGAAGATAGTGAAATATAATTATTTAAACATTCAATAAACATAAATGTTATATATATATGTGTGTATATAAAAAACACTGAACACTAGACTTATTATTTAGTAAACTAAAAATGGTATGGTAAGTGTAAGTCAAACAAAGATCAGTTTATTCCTAACAAACAGCCTGGACTCCATTAGTTAAATATCCACTACCCCATTTCCAGTATAAATACAAAACAAAAAGCAATAAATCCTCAAGAATGACTGACCTTGGGACTTGACAAGTCTGGCCTTATGTATAGACAGGTTGTTGAATAATTAATGAATTTTATTTTAAGAACTTGCTTTTCCTGAATCATAAAATATTTTATGGGGCCTCAGGAAAAATTATAACTTATATAATTGGCTTCACATTACTTTCTTGTATTTTTGTTCTTTATGTGTATCTTATTCATATTTTCCACATTTTATATATAATCTGGCAGACTACTAGCTTTAATTTCTATTGATATTGTTACAATAATTACATTATTTTAATGAGATAAAAATGTGAAGTATTGTTTCTCCTTCTGAAAAGGTAAGAGTACACCTATCACTTTTAAAAATATTGTTACCACACTCATTTCCAAATTATACTGGCATACTATGGAAATCTAAACTTATATAAAATTGTTCTTTAAATATTTTAAGATTAATGAAAATACTAATTAAGTTTAACTCTTCATATACTGTATGCTACAATGGTCAAATATTTACTGAGAAATCACTTTCTAAAACAAGGTCACTCTCTATAAACAAACATAAACCCATAAACAAGAGATCATGCACTCTCTCATGCATCATCTGAATTAAATGTCATCAAAAATATTAAATCTGTTTATTATTTTTTAAAAGTGTATTTTAAGTGATTAATAATAGTATATATTTGTGGGGTAAAATGATAACTGAAACCATGGAAAGCAAAATCATGGATAAGAAGGTCTTCTGTATCTAACCTTCCTAACGCAACATTTTACTTCTACGGATATACTCAATAGAAATGCATATATATTTATAAAGAGATGTACACAAAATGATTATGAGAGCATTTTGTTTAATATAACAAAACTAAACCAAACCCAAATATCATTAGTATTTGAAGATAATTAAGTTATGATATACATATTCAATAAAAATGCATACAATAAGATGGATAGATTGGCGAAATATAAGAGTGAGCAAACAAAACCAAACAAAAAAAATATACAGTTTTTTAATTCAATTTATTAACATTTTAAAATAGAAATAATAATCAATGATAATTCAATTTAGTTTTCCTTTGTGATTTCTAATGACTGGATCCTTGATATGAAGCCTTACTGTTGTGCTTATAATGTTCTATTTCTTAATCGAGCTATTAGTAATTTGGGGTTATTTCATCTTAAGAAATTCATCAATTTGTACATCTTTATCTGTGTTACATTTAATAAAATGTTTACTTTTGAAATTCCATCCGATTATTTGGTGGACAATCATTCCCCGGGTCCAAAACAGAACTTTTGGTACAGCTGAAACACCAGACCCTGCTTTCCACTTTTTGTCGTGATGATGGTTTATTGCCAAGAATTTCTCTCACAATTCTAGTCATATTCAACTATGTGTCTAAAAGATGCTTGTATATTTTAATAAGCATTTCTAATCTTTTGTTGAACCTGGGTTCTTAGGTTATTGGGCTGGCTATGTTTCAAGTAACAGGAGTGCCCAGAATGCATCTGGTTCTGTTTTCTTTTTAAATTTTTTTTTTCAAATTTCACTTAAATCTACACATTTTGTGCTATTTTCAGCTCAGTAAAATTTCCCTCAATTTTGAGTTTGATTTTAGTTTTTATACCAATCACTCCTTTGAAACAGCTGTAATTTCCAGGTGGATCTTTGTTTCTTAATCTCTTTTCTCCTCATTTTCAGCTTTTTAGCTTGTTCAGTACACTCACAATCTCTCAGGTGTGCTCTTAACACCAGCATTGAAATTTTCATAGGCTTGTGATACTCTTTACTGCCTACCATTTTTTCTTTTATGTCTTCGCTGTGATTTGAATCCTTCAATCTCATGTAGACTTCTCTTTTTCATGGGCTGCCCTTTTCATGTGACTTTTTTCCTATGTCATTTAAAATTTTTCTGGCAAGTGGAAAAAATATTTATTTAAAGTCTTAAATTCCTAGGATGTGTTACTACTAGGATTAGTTTTAACTCTCTCTCCACAACTACATTACCTACTTTGAAGGACCTAAATCCACCAGGAGCTAATGTAATATAGTCCCACCAGTCAAGCCCAACTTTTTGCTTCTGACAGATGAGACTTCTCTCAGAATGTGGCAATATGGTGAGTAATACAAACCTTGGTCTCTAGTGTTAGGCAAAAAGTGGCAGAGTGATTATTCCCAAACTTCTTACTAATCAGCGGGAACACTTGTTTTCATAACTCAAAGCATTATTTTCTTGTTTAAAATCAATTTAGTTCTTTCTTTTTTTAACTATATGTAAACATCAGATTTAGGCAATCTTTTTTTTTTAATTATTTTTAACTGATGTAAGTTTTTATCTTCTAGTTTACATTATTTAAAAGATAGTCAAGGAGAAATTTAAATTTAGAATGTAACTAGTAAAACTTAAGACAAATTTACCTTTTTATTTAAACAAATTATACTTATTGGATTCAATTTAGACATTATTAGCCAATTAAGAAGGATTTATGCCATAGCTCACAACATAACTCCTTTATTTTGTTTCGTATTATAAAATATATTTTCCTTAAGTTTGTAATATTTTTCTAAATATTTAGAAATACGCACTTTATTTTATTTAATAACATTCATTTTAAAGACTATTAGTTCTTGAATGATGTAATTTTTCATAGATTATAAAAGTTACATGAATCTAAAAAAAATCAAGTAGTGCAGAAATTAATGAAATGAGAATTAGAAGTATTATAAGAGGTTTTATAAATTTAGCTGAGTATCAGAAATGGAGAGTCAGGAACATTTATTGCATGCACTGACTAGAAAAAAAATAATAAAACAAACAAAAAACCCTTTACATTTTAGCATTTGGGAATGTCAAAATTGACTTCTATCTAATTGAGGCTTTGTACTAACATCAGTTTGTAATCCATAAATATAAACAACTATAATTTGTCAACATAATTTTTAAAAAATTAAAAATTAACTCATTAAATTGCCCTGTTATAGGGCAATCTGTAAAAATGTTATGATCGATTTTTTCCTGAAAGTAACTAATTATTTGAATGATTGGACTTATTATTCATGAAGCAATAAATCTGAAAATAAAAGAAGCTGAATATACTTATGACCTGTAATAAAAGGGCAACTCTTAGGAAGTAGGAAGTAGTATAGCTGCACGGAATCCTGAGAGTCTTCCTTAGAATAATAATAATAATAATAATAATAATAATAAAAACTTAGGCTCAAGGCATCAGTCATGATCTGTGTGGCCTCAATAAGTTACTGAAAGTCTTTGAGCCACAGTTTTCCTTTGTTAAATGGGGTTAGTGATATCTGTGTTGTTATGGCAATATAATTCCCATAAAGCACAGTGAACAGTGTCTAGCACTTAAGTCAATATTAAATGGTAGATAGGCTTTTGAAATCACTAAATGGATTTAAGGCTGATAAACAGTATGGTAAAGAGGTGTATTTCCCCATATGAAGTTACAAAGCATTTTGATGTAAGTGTCAGAATATATACACAAGAAAATACGGAGCTTAAATAATTCTAAACTTCTATCTGCAATTTAAAACAAATTCTCTTTTATATTTCATTTGTGTTTAATTTTTAAAAGAGAGAAAGTATGTACAGTTTTTTCACAAACTTTTATCATGAGGCCCTTCTATTAATGTCAACCAGAACAGCATCTACATAATTTTGAGAAATGCTGGTGTACAGGAATAGATAGGAAGCCAATCTTGTACAAAACTAGGTTGGTAATTTTAGCTCAGTGACATTTTACAAATCACTGATCATTATAAAGTCTAATGTGTTTTGTTATCTAAAAATGAATATGATGCAACTATTTAAAGAGTTAAATAATATTTTATAGCATACAGAACACAAAAGATACTTAGTAAAAGTTAGTTCCAGTCACCAGGTCACCATTTTTTTTTCATTTATGTAACAAAGCTTCTTCTTTTTTTTTTTTTGAGAATGAGTTCCGCTCTTGTTGCCCAGGCTGGAGTGCAATCTTGGCTCACCACAACGTTGGCCTCCTGAGTGACCGGGAAATAGTCATGGACCACCACGCCTGGCTAATTTTGTATTTTTAGTAGAGATGTGGTTTCTTCATGTTGACCAGGCTAGTCTCAAACTCCTGACCTTGTGTGATCTGCCTACCTAGGCCTCCCTAAGTGCTGGGATTACAGGCGGGAGCCACTGCATTTGGCCAAACAAAGCTTCTTTTATTTTGTCTCTTTGGTATTCAAAACAAAAAAATAAGGAATTGTAGAGCACAATAATATCATAATGGGGGCATTTGGTCTATGTGTTGAAAAATATTGCTTTGGACTCTGTGGAAGATGATAAAAATATGTTCACAAATTACCTAAACATATTATTTCATATTTTGATAAAAAGAATTTTGCTGTACACTATAATTTTAATAGAGTGTTTAAGAAAGAAATGTTAATAAGTTTACATCTAAAATACACATGTTCACATTTCTGTTTTTGTTTGCTTTTCTTCCAAGAAGATACATCTATTTGAGTATCCCTCACCCCACATCTGTTAATCTTAGCACATATTGCTATCTCTTTTATATGAGATTGCATTGCCAACATTTTAATAATCAAACTTGTCTTTCCCTCAGATAAACACCAGAAAAGCCATAAGGTAGAATGGGACATTTCATAAGAAGTTGTAAAATTGTAAAGATAATCAGTACCTCAACATTTTTTAAATAGAATGAACCCAACTGTAGGCTGTTTGGCTTTGTTTGGGCTTTTCATTATGTATGGAGACTTAGCTGTCATTCTCCTTCCAAAGAAGACCTTCATCTGTAATTGTTTGGGATACATGATTTCTCTATCGGCTCCGAAGTCAATTCCTCTGTTGTCAATCCCCTGGCTTCAAAGCATTACTCACAGGCATCTCTTTACTCTCTTGAAAATCCAAGAAAGCTGCCGTCCTGGGATAAGTTGCAAAGATTGCCTCATTGACCTCAGGCTTCAAAGTGGACAGGGGCTGAGGAATAAATATTTCTCTCTTAAATGTTCAAGTCTGAACTTGTCAGTGTCTACCTCTTATTTCCATTAGATTACCACTCACATAAATATATTATGTGTAAAGTTGTCTTCAAAATTTTGAAAAAAAATAGGGGAAGGTTACTATACATTATATTATGAGGAAAAAAATTGAATATTTTACATCTGGTTTTCTTAGCAATGCATGCTCAGATATGCATTGTCATTATATGTTCCTGGAGTCATTTACTTTGTCAAGGCCCTTCTTCAAATTTGAAGATCAATCACACTTTCTCTCCTTAGATTTCTGGTAGGAAATATTCTCATTGCGTCTTACACTGAAGAGACCAGAAACCTTGTTTCACTTCTTTGCCTCACTGAACCAGTTTAGAGAGATTTAGTTTTCATAACAAAAAGCTTATAAAGATGTTTTCCTAAGTAACAGATGATCAAATTCATATTATATGTCATAAAGGACAAGTTATTTAAATTCTCTAAGCTTCAACTTCTCAGATATAAAATAGGAATAATTACTCATCTCAAAAGTGGTGTTGGAAATTGAGTGAACTGATGCATGTAAGGTCTTAGAATCGTCCACGCTCTATGGTAAGCTGTTTATCTTAGTCACTGTTGTGATTGGTGTTCACTCTGTCATTCATTCATTTGACAAATATTTAATGAGTGCCAGCTGTGTGTCAGGTGCTCCTAAGAAAACTGGAGAATAAGAGGAAAAAGATAGAGGCTCTGACCTTCAGGAGCCTAAAGCCTGGTGGGACAAAAAGAAAAAAAAATCGGGTAGTGATATAACTGAAATAATATGAAGGCAGATGCAGGGCTAAAAAATGCCAAACAGCAGAGTCATTATGATAGTCAGGGAGGACCCACTGAAGAATATGTCACCTGGGTAGAGCTCTGAATAATGAGGCAAAGTAGTTCCAGTGTAAAGATCTACGTGAAAAGTGCTTCAGGCATAAGGGACTGCAGGGATGAACATTCTGAAGCTTGAACAACCTTGGCTTGCCTCAGGAACACCAGAAACGGTTCACATACCTAGAGTAGAATAAGCCGTGATGATCAGAGATGAGGTCATAGAGCAGCTGTCAAATGTGGTGGTGATAAACATTCATTTTTTTCAATGTCGTGGAATGACTAGAGGGCTTTTGATATGGAGTTATTGAACTCAGATTTTCAGAATATCTCTGGCAGTTATGAAGAGCATAGACTTTAGGGTATTGTGGTATAGAAGTAGGTTTGTGAGTTTGGTTAATTCTACTTTCTCAGGGAAATAAGATGGTAGGTAATCCATTGAAAGTAAGAAGAATTAGTTGAATATTTAAATACAGAATTAAACTTTTGAAATAATTATCTTAAATACAACACATCAGAGAAAAATGCTAAGTATTCTGTATATCTTTAAGGACCTGGTAAGAATGGTTATGAAGTTTTCTCCAGGCGTGTTTACCTATGCCATGGGTTTGGGAACAATGTAGACCCAGAGGAAGTAAAGAGTAAGGTTAAACCAGATTTTCTTTTTTTCTAGGTGTCTATAAATGAGAGAGGTAAGGTAAAGTAAATTAACTTAAATCTGAATGCAATCAGCTTATAATGTTGGGCTTTCGTAATGAGAAAAGAGACCTCATGAGAAAGCAGCAACAATAATTTGATGAGGTCAGTGGATTTAAAAGTGCTGATTGAAGTAAAGTAATTATTGGAGAAACATTATTAGATTATGTCTGCTGAAAAGCTTGAAGGTGGTGGTCAACAAATAAGGTGCCGAAATTGGGATTTTTTAAAAATGTGACACAACTATTAGAAATAATGAAACTTGGAACATGAAAAGTTAATGGAAATCCTTGGAGGAATGTTATCTGCAAAAGTGCAGAAAGCAGTACCAAAGCAAATGGCTTCAATTGTAGTCATTCAAAATTACATCTTCTCTCTTCACTGTTGTCTTACAGATAAACATTATGCTAAAGGCACACGTTTAGAAGATACACTTTTAGAGATGAGTGAAATATTAGATGTTTTCTAGTTCAATCCTTTTATTATACATACAAAAAATCTGAAATTTAAAAGTTGTGGGGAGAGTGGTGCCCAATTATTGTTCTCAACATTTTCCCTTAACAGAACTATTCAATAGTCTTTAGTATTAATATCTTCTGCCTGAAGCTCTCAGGTTTCCAGCTGCCCTACTAAGTAGGGCAGCAGTGTGAGGCGTTTCTAGACTATAATATACAAGTAGAAATAGCAGAATGGAAAATCTGTTAAAAAGCCTAGACCCAGCAGGCATGTATCCTTTGGTCTTTTTCATTTATTTCTTTTCTCTGTCTACAATTCAGAATAAAATATTTAATTTTTTAACTAAGAGGACCAAATCCATATACTAAGGAGATCAGAGCATAAAGATGGAAGGCACTGAACTGATGGGTTTTGCAAAACATGTGTACCAACTCTTCCTCTAGATTTCTTATTATTCAAAGTGTAACCTGTGGGGTGGTTAGCAAGGGAGAGGAAAAATACATCCTCCCTCCAAAGGTTAAATTATTTTCTTAGTATAGCTGTGTTCTTTTCTATCTTTGGTTATGAACTGGTCAGCTCTATTGTAAGTTAATTCATCTTATATGGGAGTTAAAGAAAAAAAAAGCTCACAAGAAAAGAAACAGCTTACAACTTTCTAAATATTAAATGTTTTCTCCCATTTGCTCTGAGTCACAAAATAGCAAGGAATAGTATAACCAAATCCTCTGCCATAGCATAAAATGAGATTCCACCTTTTTGACTTAGGTCTTTCCTGCCTAAATTTTCTTTCTCTACATAGACCATTTTAAATTTTAAGTTCTGTTAACTGCAGCACACTACTACAAGCTCTGAATTCATTAACAGGAATGAAATAAGCTGCCTCTTACAAAATCATTCAAGTTACTCAAATAAGCAGATTAGTTTTTCTCAGGTATCAAGAAGTCTTGGTGCAGATTAAAGCAAAATAAATCTGATTTTACCTACTCATTTACAATAAATAATAATAGGAATTACATGAGGAAATCTTTCAAGGCAGTTTGTAAAGTAAATTTGGAAGCCTTTCAGGTTACTCAATAAATGGGCCATCGTAACACACCCAACTAAGGAATGTGTTGCCTTCAAAATCTAAATAGGCCCACTAGGCTCTGTGCTTCTTTCTTTGATGTAGGCAGGGCCAAATGCAGCAATTTATCCTTCACCTTGGAAGAAATGTCTCAACAGGCCCCACACCACTGGACAGCTAGAAATTCTACTGAGGTAGAAGGTCTCTAAATTTTAGTCAGATTTAGTTCCCATTCTCTGACATGCAAATATCTCACCAATAAGTCTAATGTGTTTGTTATTTCTTGCTCACTTGATCCAATCAGCATAATGTCATATATGTAATGGACCAGTGTAATATCTTGTGAAAGCAAAAAGAGATCAAAGTCTCTTTGAACAAGAGTATGACACAAAACCTGAGAGTTGATATACCCCTCAGGTAGGACAGGAAAGGTATACAAATTGCTTCTGGTGAGTCTTATGAACAGAAATGAAGAAAAAAACATTTGCCAAATCAATGGCTGCATACCAGGTACCAGGAGATGTGTTAATTTGCTCAATGAAACCACACCTGGTACAGCAGCTGCAATTGGAGTCACCACTTGGTTAAACTTATGATAATCCAATGTCATTCTCTAAGATCCCTATGTCTTCTGCAGAGTCCAAGTAGGAGAGCTGAATGGGGATTTGGTGGATCTTTCAAGTCTTTATGCTTGCGCTAATCTCCACAATCCCTCCAGAGATGAGATATTGTTTTTGATTTACATTTTTCTAGGTAGAGGCAGCTCTAATGGTTTCCATTTGGCTTTTTCCACCATAATATCCCTCACCCTATCAATCAGAGAGCCAAAGTGGTGGTTCTTCCAGCTGCTAAGTATGTCTATGCTAATTATGCATTCTGGCACTGAGGAAATGACCACAGGATGAGTCTGGGGACCCCCTGGACCCACTGTAAGTCACACCTGAGCTAAAATTCCATAAATTACTTAACCTCCACAAGCCCCTGCGGTAACTGGAGGACCACAATGATGTTTCAGGTCCACTGGAATCAATGTCAGTTCAGAGCCAGTGTCCTGTAGTCCCCCAAATATCTGAATACTTCCCTTTTCCGAATGCACAGTTACCCTGGAAAAAGGCTGGAGGTGTCCTTGAGAAGAATGGGAGAAAGAGTAACAGCATAAATTGTCCATACTGTAGTGGGGTCAGTTCTCAAAGGGATGCAGTCTCCCCTTCATTCAAAGAGTTCTGGGTCTGTAAACTGGCTCAAGTCTGGAAATTGATTGAGGGGCCATGATTCTCTGTTTTTATAATTCAAATGAGTGTCTTGTCCACTCGGGCTGCAAGGTTTCTGCTTATATAGATTAAGTAGGAATGCAGTAGGCTTCCTATCAATTTCATTTATTAATTAGCCAATGCTAGAGCTCTACAGAAGTCTGACTATTCTAATTGCTGCTTTGCCTTTGCTGTTCATTACAGTAGCTACACCCACCTTGCCTTTGATGGTCGAGTGCTGCCACTTGGATCCCACCACCTCGGGATCCAATTATCCCCATTGCATTTAAATTTTGTAGTTGAGTGACTGCAGTTCCCACTATTAAATATGACATATAGAGAAGAGCAATTACAGGGCTCTTCAAAGATGCAGGTGCTATCCTCACAAATCTATTTCACAATGCATTGGTCAAAAGTATATCTTCTGGACCCTCCCAGCTGAGATGAGTAGGTCTAAAGTGACTAATCCACTCCAGCATCCCAAACTCCCTAAGCCTTTAGGTCCTTTCCTCTACATTAAACCAGGGGAGATTAAGCATTTCCAGCTCTCTCACAGTGGGCTATCTTTTAATCCATATTTCAGCCAACCAAGCAAATAAACTAATAGAACCTTTTTTAACTCCCTGAGCTGCAACATTAAATGCAGAATCCCTACTTAGTGAGTGTAAATCATTAATTCAGCCTGATACAACTATTTCTTCCACCATCATCTCACACTCTTAATATCCATTCCCATGTCTGTTCTCCAGATTTCTGCTTATATAAACTAGAAAGTTCAAGCAGTTCTTTTCAAGTGTAGGACATGCTTCATGGGTCACACTCTCAACCTCACCTCTGTAGGCCCACTGGGACTTTAGTCTAGTTATAGGTCTAGAGGCAAATAGGGATGTTGTGGGTGGCTTCTGAAGAGAATCAACATTATCTTGCCTGGCAACTGCCTCAGGGGAGACCATCCCTGTTGCCTCAGGCAGCACAGGGTTTATCTCCTCAGACAAAGGTGGAAAGGATGATAGCAGGGTGGGTCAGGAAGGGGATGTTGCCACTTCCTGAGATGGGAAGGTGGCAAAAAAGGTTCATCAGAATTTACAAGTTCAGTGTTCCCCAGCTTCATCAGGGTCTTCCTGTCCCCATTCTAAATTTCAGGGTGTAATTCTTTTCCAGTCAATGCCCTCACATTAATAGTAGACCCCTGGTGAGGTTGTGCATGCATCTTTCATTGCAGGTCAGCCTTGCATGATAAGAGCTGGTGTCTGATTTTTCACAATTTCTGCTCTTTCTTACAGAAAATAAGACTCTCACTCAGGGCAATCTCAGCAGATTTGAGGCTCAGTATCAGGGCATTAGAATCACTGGGTTTATCATTTTCTTTCATCACTTTGTCCAGAGAACTTAGAAGAGTCACTAAACTCTTTACCTCTCATGAGTAGTGAATCAGAACAGTCACATGCACTTATTTTGCATTACTCTCTAAACAGTTCATGCCAAGGGCTATCAGTATTCTCCATACTATTGGAAGTAGAGTCCTTAGCATTTTTAGTCTAATCATATTAAGCAGTCAACTCCAGAAACCCCCAAACCAATGTAGAACTCCATCTTTAATATTCTGTTCCTCTAGAAACGCTCTTCATAACAAAATCTGTATTAGTCAGGGTTCTCTAGAGATACAGGGCTAATAGGATAGATTCATACATATAAAGTGGAGTTTATTAAGGAGTATTAACTTACATGATCACAAGGTCCCACAATAAGCTGTCTGCAAGCTGTGGAGCAAGGAAGCCAGTCCCAGTTCTAAAGCTAAAGAACTTGTAATCCATGTTTGAGGGCAAGGAACATCAGGACAGGAGAAAGATATAGGCTGAGAAACTAAGCCAGTCTAGTCATTTCATCTTTTTATTCTGGCCACACTGGCAGCTGATTAGATTGTGCCCATCCATATTAAGGGTGGGTCTGCCTTTCACAGCCTTCTGAATCAAATTGGCAGCACCCTCACAGACACACCCAGGATCAATACTTGGCATCCTTCAATCCAATCAAGTTGACATTCAGTATTAACCATTACACTTGTGAGAAAGTTACTAAAATAATGGCCAAATACTAAGTTCCAAAGGCCATTAGGAGTATTCCCATTCTTCTAACAGTCTGTCAGCCTGGATGTTGTTTTTATATGTTTAATGTCACCATATGATTTTCTTTTATTCTAGTTTTTTTCCTGGAAACATGCATTTCTTGATTGTTTACACAATTTATGTTTGCATTATAACAAGAAAACTTGCATTGTAATGAGACTCTGGGGAATAGTATTGAAAAGAAAAAAAAAATTGTTCCCAGGAGGATATTGCCTTTTTCAATTTGATTGCTTTCCATTGAGGCATAATAAGTATTACCTCAGGCTTTATTAAGAGATTATTATTTAGATGTATCAATTTAGCTTTGTTAATTCAATAACAAATATGCATTTCTGGACTTTTTCTTAATAGAATTAATACTGAACTAAATGAAGATGATTGTTATTAAATTTTTAAATTTCAGTGATACTTTCACATTTGAATTCATGATCTCTAAAGCAGTAGCATGGCATAAATCCTGCTTCTTAGAACCTGGTTCCTTCATAAGTTTGATGGAGAACTATATTTGAACACAAAATTGTTTTTCACATATTTTTTAACATCATGACTAACAATTTGTTTTCAGTGAGTTCTTAATGTAGGTAAGAAGGACTTTAAATATCAAAATAAATCAAAATAAACTAATTACAAAAACCTTAGCTTAGCAAAATCACTGAGCTTGAGCATAGAAAACCTTTTTTCTTAGACATGACAAAGGTGCTTTTTATGTTTGTATCTTGTTTCCTTTTCCCATAATTACTAATAAGATGTTTATTTTTGCACAATTTTGAGTATATAAACATAATTCATTTAGCCTCATTCCTTAATAAAAATGTGAGTGTGTGGAAATGTTTAGACTTATTCCTAGAAGAAACACTGAAGTTATTTGAAACTTGTAGTAAAATTAAAATGCACATGCAAAGGTTATAAAAATGTTATGCTTAAAAATTTTGCAATCAGAAAAGACTAGTGACTTTTTATGTGATGTAAACATTAACTAAAAGTAACATTGGAGCATGTTATATGTTACACAAAACACAGGGAAGTTCAGGTCTTGGAGACTGATATGATTTGGCTGTGTCTCCACCCACATCTCCTCTTGAATTGTAATGCCTATATGTGGAGGGAAGGACCTGGTGGGAGGTGACTGGTTTAAGAGGGTGGTTCCCCCAATGCTGTTCTAGTGATAATAAGTTCTCAGGAGATATGATGGTTTATAAAGAGAGAGCCCTTAGCACAGTCTGTCTTCTGACAACATGTAAGAAATGTCTTATAAATTACCCAGGCTCAGGTATTCTTTATAGCAGTATAAAAAGCATTTAAATACAGAAATTAAAAATGAAAACTTAAAAACTTGGAAGAAACTAAGAATTTGTATGTGTAGCTTCTTTAAAAAGCACTTTGAAGTTTAGATTAATAGTTTTTACTTTTTCTCCTTTTTTTTTTTTGAGAGAGACTCTCATCCTGTCACCCAGGCTGGGTGAGAGTCTCACTGCAGTCACCTCCTGCCTGGTTCAGGTGATTCTCCTTTCTCAGCCTCCTGAGTAGCTGGGACTACAGGCACATGCCACCATGCCTGGCTAATTCTTATATTTTTAGGAGAGACAGAGTTTTATCATATTGGTCAGGCTGGTCTCAAGCTTCTGACCTCAGGTGATCTGCCTGCCTTGGCCTCACAAAGTACTGGGATTACAGGCATGAGCCACTGAACCCCACCAATTTTTGCAGGATTTAATTCGAAAAGGAATTGGAATGAAAACAATTGGAATAAAAATGGTGTTAAACAACTTTATAGTTTATTACTTTACCTTAATATAGGCATAATTCTTAGTGTAGCATAATTTTATCAACACTAAAATTCACTTACATTTTTTTTTAACTTTGGTTCTCTCATTATATTGCTACTCTAAAACAGGGCAAATACTATGTCTTCAGCAATTGTGCTTTGAAAATCACTCCAACTGTATATGTTGATTGGAAAGAGAAATGGATTAAGAATGTTAACTAATTGCCTAAATTTCTAAAGGGGCCTTAAATCCTCACTTGAACATATGCAATCGGTATTAAAATATAGAGTACATATTATCCATTAGACATTGTGATATGCAATCTCTGTTAATCTTCAAAAATACATTGAAATAATAGTTGTGATCTGAGTTTGCTGAGAGAGTTAAGTGTCTTGCCACGTGACACATCTAGTACATTCTCTAAGCAATATGATTTAGAGTCCATGTTCTTACCACCGCACCATTGACTGCTTCTACTTCTACTGAACGTTCTGGGCAGGTTTAAAACGTTTTGATAGTGGAAGGCCAACACGGGAGTACTTTATGATTTTTGTGATCCAAAGCCTATTTATGTGGCTACTGTGTACATTATTTCTGAAATTTGACAATAAAATTTTCTTCCAGATGGAAATGTTAGCAGTTAGACAAGGTGAGGCGATGTTAAATGCAAATACTGGAATTATCATGCTTTATAAACTATAATAGCATTAATTAGAAGACATGTCTCAATTCCAGAGATGTTAAAAACATAGAAAAACATACATTTTAGTTTATTAAATGGAGCATTATCTATATTCGCTTTGACTGAGTTAAATTAAAAGCATTTTATGTTTTTTATCTAAAACACTTATAAAAACACATTTAGACATTATTTTTTATATTTATCCTTGTCTAAGATTTATTTATCTGTTATGCAAACTTCTTTCCCTTTTCTCTATAAAGTGATTCTTCTCAGGGCAATGCATGACTACTCAAGATTAGAAATTATGGTAGCTAAGAATATGGCGGTGGTGAAGATACAGAGGGTGGAAAGAATTTGAAATCCATTTATAAAGTGGCATTGCTAGAAACCGAGAATGGATAAAATATGAGTTTAATTATTTGAATGATGAAAGTGATTGTGTCTATACATGTTATCCTAATGGAGAGTAGAGTACTAGTCATCATTTGTTTCCATATATTTTATATGGAAACACACAACTGCTATTTATATTCATTTGTTTCTCTTCACTTGTCATATCTTAATTAGGTCATAGACATTGACTTTTGGAAGAGTCCCTTTACTTATGTTTTACTTTATTTGCCTTTTCTCATGTGTATCTAATAATTAAAAGTATGATGCTAATCCGCTAGTACTGTCCTTCCTCTACTAGTTTAGACTAATGGTATTTCTTCATTTTAAAATTGTGTAAAAAGTTCTGATAAACATATATGGAATACTTCTCATTAAGTTCTTAAAATGATATTTTTGACTGATACAAAATAGAAGAAAAATCCGATTTCTTCTTATTAATAGCTATTATCTACATGTTTTTTGAAAATCAAAAAAATTGCAGAAGGAATTTAGAAACACCTTGTATAAATGAAGGAATGTTGTGACTTTTTTAAAAAGTAAGGAAGCAATTAGAAATAAGCTCCAAGTAATATATTTTTAAAAAACAATAATAAACACAAGTTCTCACCATCTTCCTCTGGCTGGTTTCCAGCTCCTGGGTTCAAGTGATCTGCCTGCCTTGCATCCTAAGTGCTGGAATTACAGGCATAGTCAGCAGGCCTGGCCAGTGAGTAATGTTTTATTTTATGGAACTTAATAAATGATACTTAATGCTTCAAGAGGAAAATGAATAATAAAAATGATACTGTGTGAGATTTTATCAGGTAACTCTTTGGTTTCTCTGCATGTTTTAAGCTTTGCATTTTCCTTACTAATGATTGTTTCAAAACATTGTTTGTATCACAGTTCATATTTTACATTTTAGAGAAAAATATTAATAATGAGATATAAAAGTATTCTTAATGAACAATTATTACACTAATATCCCAAAGTGTTCAGCTTTCAATATTTCACAAATATTTATTCCTTATCTGAATTATATGCTTTATATGTTTGTCTCTTAGAGACACTATCATCTTTGAACAAAAGAAAATATCCCAAGGCATGAAACACCTTTCCATAATTACACTAATGAGTTTTCCTAATGCATTCAATCATAAAATCAGTTCCTGAGTAGGAGTTGCCTTCAAGTGAAAAAACAGTTTTCATAGCTACAAGGCAATTCAGACAAAAATAATAAATATTATAGGAGCTGGCCAAAATTTAAATTCAACGTGAAACTTTATAATTTTACATATTTCCCACTGCTCTCTAGGAAATCTCTGTTCACATGCAATATTGAAAAGCAGAAGAAGAAAAGTTAGGAATTATTTTGACTAGAACAAATTAGAAGATTTTTTCCTTTTTCCATTTAGTTTGACAAATATTAATTCTGTGTTTATGCTTCAGCATTGCTTAAAGCCATGCTATTAATTTTCAATGATATGAATTAACTTCAGGTCCTACTGCCACAGTCAGAAACACAAAATTAGTAATCAATGTCTTACTAAGTAACCAGGGACTTATAAATAATATTACATTTAGTCAGGAACTTCATAGGATAGTTCCGCAAAGACATGCAGGAGCAAGACTTCATTCAACATGTGTTCTTTCTACAAGTTTAACTAGACACCTTATTCAAGCACTGAGCTAGATTCAGGGAATACAAATTGATTAACACATTGTCTTTGCCTGCAGGCATTTATGATTTATCAAGAACTTGTAACTCCTTTAAGTCCACTTAAACAAGCAGACTCCAGAGCTCTGGGAAAAAAGGGACTTAGTGAAGCAGGACTGATGAGAAGTAATTGTGACTTCTTATCTCAAAGCAAAAGTATTTTGATTTCTACACCTGTTTTCTTACCTGTTAATGTTGGTCCTCCTACGGATCACAGAAGTTCACTGAAATGGAGGAGGTGAGAAGTCCGTGGTGAATCCTGAGGCTCACTGATATAGAAACAGACATGTTGAAGGTACCTCTTGAATACATTTGTAGTTCTACAAAATGGTATTTGAGTATCTCTAAAAAATTAAAAGAAAATAAAAGTATAATAATTTTAATCAAATTCGATATCATCACAGAGTAACAACATTATAATTTTTCCTATTAGTGCTACACACAAGTGTATGGCTATTTGATAACACATATGAAGAAAGTACAAGAGTTATAAGTGTCAGCTTTTAATTTCTTTCTTTTTTAACTTTTTTGCACAAGCTGAAACTTTATTTTTCATAGTAGGGAAATGAGTACTTTGACTTGGATAGAAGATCTGAGTTAAAATCCTGCATCTAGCCTTTCCTGAATCTTGAAATTTTGGTAAGAAATTTTCAGCTTCACTGTCTTCATCCAAAATATATGAATACTAACACACAACTAATTGAAAGTATTATACAAATTTAGGGAAATAATGGATGATATCTACAATTGCTAATGGAATCTCCGTACCTAGGGAAATAAGACAGGTGTTGAGAAGGGATCAGGCTTTCAGGCAGAATCTGAGCCATGCTACAGCTAACATAATACTTTTCTCTTGCTATTGTAACATATTACTGTAAACTTTGTGGTTATAACAATACAAGTCTAGTATCTTGTAGTTCTGGAGATCATAAATCTGAAAATGGGCCTCATTGACCTAAAACCAAGACATATTCTTTTCTGGAGACTCCAGGGAAGAAACTTATGTTTTGTTTCCCCTTTCAAAGGCACCAAATTCTGTGGCTCATGCCACCATTTCTTCATTTTCAAAGCCAGCAAAATTGGCTGAGTCCTTCTCACATTATCTCTCTGGTCTTCTCATCGTGAGAACCCTTGTGATATTAAGCTCTCCCGATAATCCAGGATGATCTCCCACCGCTTAGGTCAATTTACCAACAATGTTAATTTCATATACAGAATCATCATTTGTCATGTAAAATGAGAGGTTGCAGAGATTAAGTTTTGAGTATCATTTGGGAGCCGTTATTCTGCCTACTACACCACCTGTGGAGTCAGTGATTGAATCTGTAATGTCCTTGGGAACACAGCTGAGAAGGAGCTCTAAAACTCCTGTGAACTTAGATTTAGACCAGGTACTACAAGGCAGAAAATTACAAAGTTACATGTAATAAAGAATGCATAATTTAAAATGAAATTATATCCAAGCAAATTTATCTAAACTTCAAAATAAATTTATTTGAGAATCAGCAAAATTAATTATTAGTACATGAAATCCTATTAATTTTACATAGCACTCAAGCACTCAAATAAAAATTTAAAATAAAGTATATTTAGGATGTTCAGATAGGTGCATGGGATATAACAGACATTATATTAACAAAAATTTACAACGGGCAGAGATGTAACAGGAATAAGTCAGTACAAAAATCATCCAAGAAATTTTGAAAATTAAAATGTCAGAAATTGACATTTAAAAAGAAAAAAGAAAAGCACTTAAGAGACCAAATAATTTTAAAGAATAGACATTGTTTAAAAAAAAAGAGAGTATTGATTAGAAGGCGATACTGATAAATTCTCCCACAATACAACAAAAAGAGAAAATAAATAAAATATATAAACATGGTCACTAATTAATACACATTGAATGGAATGGTACAGAAAATAAAGCCGATAATGTGATACTTGAGAAGAAACCCGAAGGAAGCGAAAGAGGTGAGGACAACAATCACAAATGCCTTGATATGAGAGAACTTCACATACACACAGAGTGAGCAGATCATATGGCTGAGCAGAGAGACCAAGGGAGAGACCAGTTGGCAGATATTGCTAGAGAGATAAAAGGTCAGGATTAGGTAGATATCAGTATACATTGTAAGGAGTAAGGACCTTTGGTCATCAATGGAGAAAGACCTTAATTGTGCACTGTGTTTGAAGCTTTCACTGAGAAATGAAGTGTTTTTGTTTAAATTTCATTATTGAAATCACAACATATATCCAAAATTAATTCCAGATGTGGAGTTCATTTTACCATTTGCAACTAGGAGAATGAATACAGTTAAAGAATAGCATTTGTTATTACCACAATTTCTAAGCAATGAATTTAATCTGACTGGTCTTTACTATCAATATCAAAAGTCAGTCAATATATACATGAGATACATAAGTAAATTACAAGTAAAATAAACGTAACTGAGTAAACACTATACATAATCAAGCATATGAATTATGAATAGATGAAAATAAGATCTATGGAATAAATGTTGACATTATTTTGGAAAATTTTGCTACAAAGAGTGCTTTGTTTTCTTACTTTTTCTTTATTGTGTTTCTTCAATAACACTGCAGTGACTTTTTAAATAACACCCATCTCAAAAGTATTTTCTTTCATGGTTTGCGTGTTTGATCTAGACTAAAAAATAAAAGACAATCAAACACAAGAGTACACAGATTTTCTCCTATGTTTTTTTCTATGGATTCTATAAATTTTTTTTCCATCTATTGATATGGCATATCATTTATTTTAGTTTAATGTGATTAATCTTATATTTATCAATTTTTGAATGTTTAAATAGTATTGCATTTCTGAAATGACTCCACTTGGCATGCTATCTAATCCTTTTGATGTACTGCAAGTTTCTATTTATTAATAATGGGTTAAGAATTTTTACTTCTATAATCATGAAAGGTATTGATCTTTAGTTTCTTTTCTTGTAATGTACTTATCTGGTTTTGGTATTTAGGTAATGTCGGCTTATAAAAATGTTTAGGAATTGTTCCCTCTGTATTTTCTGAAAGACATTAAACATTGGTGTTAGTTTTTCTTAAATGCTTGAGAAAATTCACCAATATTTAAACATTATGTTTTGTTTTTGGAAGATTGTTCTTAATTTCTTTAGTACATACAAAGCTATTCAGATTATCTCTTTTTCCTTGAGTAAGGTTTGGTAGTTTGTATGTATCACTGAACAAGTCATTTTTATATATGTTAGCAAATGTTCAGATATAGAGTTATTTATAGTATTACCATACTACCCTTGTAACGTCCATGAATCAGAAGACCCCGCCTCTTTTTCTGATGTAGGTCAGTGTGTGTGTGTTTATTTGTTCTTATTATTGTTGTAGTTTATCCATTTAATTTAACTTACGAGGAATTAGCTTTTGTTTTCTTGATTTTCTCTATTGTTTTTCTGTTACAATATAATCACTTTCTCCTTTTTGAAAATATTTTCTTTCCTCTACATGGTTTGGGATATATTTGCTACTCTTTTGGTAGTTTTCTCACGTGGAGGCTTAGGTAGTTGATTTTAGGTCTTTCTTTTTTTTAATAGATTTTGAATGTGAACTTTATGATTCACTTGTCTCTCCAAAGTTTGTAGTGAGGTTTGCACTGCTACCTCGGTTCTCTAATGGATTCAGGAAAACTCACAGATTTCCAAATTCAAGTTTTGTGATGATATTCAAGTTCTGTGTATATTACAGGTGAAAGCAGAGGTCTCTTCCTTTAAAAAAGATTTGAAGTCAAACTTAATGTCCAAACTGATTATTGCATCTTTGAAATATCTAGCCAAGTGCAGCAGTAGAGAGTATATGGGAAGCTGATATTGAAGGAAAATTATATTCAATAATTTGAAGTAAAAACCTAACTTCTTTAGAAAAATAGAAAGGAACATTTTATTACTGGATGGTATATACTGGAATAAAAGAATGAGGAAATTTTCAGTGTGAAGTCTATACTTGATGTTCATGTCAAAGGCATTCATTTATTATCTGTTCATAACCAAAGACTTCTAACTGGATAGAAATGAATATAGCTACCTGTAAGAAAATTGTTATATGTTGAAAGACTACAGAAATTATAAGTCTATTCCCCATGTGAGTTTTCATGTCACTTTAATATGATAATATTAAATATATTGTATTATTTTTATAAATCAAATGATTAGATACCAAAGATCTGCTACCTAAAAATTTCAAGTGACTTTATTCCAGATTTTATTAATTATTTGAGTAAACCTTCTTTAACAACCACTATTACTTCCTAATACAGAGTTCACTGGCTTTCATTTAACCACTTCTTGAACCATGAAAGCATTTTTAGTATTTATTTGCATATACTATTTTGATGAATTCAGGGTATAAAAACACATATATTGCTATTTTCTGGACATTTATTACTTTCAGATTAGTTTTTGCAGTTTTTTTCTGCTTTTATTTTAAAATCACTTCACAATCATATAGCAAGAAGTGTTTATGAAATGCTTGTTCTTAATGTATTTCAGGTAATTAATACTGGGTACTAGAAAGACGAATTAAATGTGGCCTCAAGTTTTATCTGTATGTGTATCCATCTTACTGTATGATCTATCAAGCTTCTTACTCTCATAAATATGCCCCATGGTGTGATTTTATAATTAACAGTTATTAATAATATAAAGACTGTAAAATAAGAAAAAAAAAAGCCTGCTAGTATTTAACGTAATAAATAGTCTAAAGTATGGGCATGAGCTCTTCTTTCCTGATTAAATTTTATGGAGGTTTAGAGCATAACCATAAGGATAATCGTTCTTAGTTAACTATTTTCTATTTTGTTTATCCAACTGCAGTTTTCCTTAGTCACTTGTTCTTGATTCCTTTTTGATCTAGTCAGGAGACCAAAAGTTTGACTTTTAAACAGTAGAATTCTACCATTGTACAGAATGTGAATGAATTCGTGCAGGTTACTGGTTGGCATCTTTAGAGGAAGTGATTCATGTTGAACAATCCCAAGACTGGCTATTACTACATTTTTAGTGAAACATATATTTAATTAAATTATAATTTATATGTATTTTAAAATAACAAAATGTGAAATACCTCTAGATACTTACATCAAAGATAAATTCTACAGATGTTTGCTAATAAAAATAAACATGTATTGGGCAGTTCCTTAAGTGCCTTCAGATGCACTGAGAGTTTTCTGTGTCTTTCCTCATGGAAACTCCTTAATAACCCTATGACTTAGGGGCTTTACAAACTTTATTTTATAGCTCAGGAATTTAAGGTTTGATGATATAGTTAACTTTCCCCAAATCAGAAAACAAACAAGTGTTTGAACCATGATTCACACTCAAGCACTGTGATTTGAAAATCCTCATTTTAACCGTCACTTGCTACTGCCTCCCAATGCCTCTTTTATAAATGTCCCCTCGGAAACATATAAGAAGGTAACTTACAGCATGATATTTTGCTGGTCAGTTTTATGGCAAGTTTTGTGCCATGTTTTAGTACAGTGACACCCTCAGGAGCTATTATGTCTTCTAGGACCGTTTCTTCCTATATTAAATGGCTCCTATTCTCTGTAGAATATGCTACTAATCTTGGCCTATATTTTTAGAACTTCACAAGACTTTACTGGAATAAGTTACTTCTTTAGAGTTTTCCAAAATATGACCTATGTAATAGTTATCCCAAAGAAATATTCTGCCATAAAAAGATAAATAAACCACTATCAAATAGAATAACAAATACAGCTTTCATCTTCTATTGTATGAAAACACAGATATTTTCTAACTTTTTTACTTTACAGTTGGATAAATTATTTATTTTTAAATTTTTTAGAATATTTAAAATGTATCTGACATACAGTAAGCTGAGTAGAACTCACTTCCCAATATCATTACAGCCATCTGTATACATTTCCTTGATTTCATTCCTTCATTTGCATAATAAGCAACCACTATTCTGAATTTTGTTTGGATTATTCTGATGCCTTTCTCCTATTACATATACATGTATTCTTAAACCATCTATGCTTTTATTTTTCTGCTTTCTATATTATATAGATGAAATACTGGTGATTATATCTGCAACTTGTTTATATCACTCTGTAATATTTATGAGATGCCTTCAATTTACATACAGCATATTTATTCACATGCATCCAAAGGTGAACAATATTCCCTTGTGTATATATGCTAAGTTTATTTATCTATTCTCAAGTTAATAGAGATATACAGTTTTTTTATGTTAAAGACAATGCTTCTCTAAATATTCTTTCATAATTTTTGTATGTATATGTGGTTTTCTCTGTTTTGTATTACTGATTTGTTTTTCCTATAACTTCCTTAATTAATAATTAGAAAATGTCTCAGCAAAATGTTTGTACCAATTTTGGGGAGCCCCGTTTCACCCTCTTGATCATGCTTTAACTCTTTTTTTGAGGGGAGAAAGCAGATGGAGATTTTTGTCAGTTCACAATATATTCAATGGTCTGGTTACAACCATCGAGGAAATCAGTATCAGAGCGTTGCAATGAATGCATGAGTGAGTCTTTTTACTTAGGTAGTCCATTATTGATGTACACATAAACCACTTATTTCAATTTGATCTTTGTTACACTAACGCTGATATTTTGATCCTCTCTTAAATACTCCTTTAACTTAAATATTTAAATTACTTAGATAAGGAAATGAAGTAGTTTTTTCCATGACACCCTCAAATTCCAGCAGCTGTCAACAACACTGTATGAGATTCCTATTTGATCTATATTCTTGCCAAGTAGTCTGAATAGAGATAAATCACCTATTACATTTAATTTATTAGTTTGAAGTTTTCTGGCCTACATATGTAAGACAGCTGGAATCTGAAATCCTCAGGAGGACAGGCTCACAATTATAAAACCTTAATACAGATGTGGGAGTTCACTACAACTCTGCATCCTTCATGGGCACAAGCCTTTTTCCTCATTCCTAATTTAGCTGTAAAATATGGATGTATAGGTAAAAAAGAATGACCAGTATTTCAAGGGCAATTATGTCTTATTGACAACGTGTTACATTACCCTAAGGTACCTGTTTTTTGCTAGGAATTACGATTTTTTTTTTGTAATTGCTAGGAATTACAACTTTTTTTTCTTGTATAGCTTCAAAAAATGGCTGCTTTTCATTATCTTACTGGGGAATTTCCTTAGGAAAAAAAACATATAATGTAGTGGGATTACCTTCTTTTAAGGATTGAAAACCATTCAATTTCTTTCTCTTCTGGGTTACTTTACACTGCCTTCAAATAGTTGTGTTTTATTTAAAAAAATGTGGAGGATTAAGCAAAAGAGAATATTTTGTACATTACATTCTTTAGCTAAAGTTCTTGCCTCTTTTTACTGGTTTGTTTTGCTGGATGAAATTATACAAAGAGCGTTACAAAAAATACTTGCATTATTTTTGCTACAATTTGGTCAAAACAGCTTTGTAATGTCTGTTGTGGGTATGAGCAGTTTCATAGAAAAAGATTTGTGTGTTTCATATTTAGTATAATTAAAATAGTTTTTTACTTGCAGTTGCCTTTTTAAATTATGTTTCAATCCTTAACATATTTCTACTTAGGTCTCTGTGTTGATAACAGATGTCAGATAAAAGACAGAACATTTTATGACAGCTAATGCATTCAAATTTAGCTGTTTTTTTCTGTTTTGGAAGATTTTTTTTTCTTTAAACTCATATTTTCACTAGTTTATAGTACTGGTGTCAGCAATAAAGAATCTTCAAAGTGATTACCATATGTGGATCATTTGAGTGGTTGTCATTTAAGCAATTTTTTTTTTGTCTGAGGACTAGAGCTTTATATCTCCCTTGGTCTATCTTTCAAAATTTTTAACATTACTCATAAGATGAGTCAGGCTAATTGTCAGAAACAACAAAAAAAGGAAATGGAAATCTACATATTGGGGTACATGATGTACCATTACGCAAAGACAAAGTTGCCCTGAAAAACTATTGACACTGTCTAAAGTAGATGTTTTATTACTTTGTGAAGAATTAACTTGGAAGTGGAGGTCTCCATAACTTTTTTTGTACTTGTTATGAGTGAAGTCTGGTTTGTTCTTTTATTTAGATTGAATATATTTTACTTCTAAAATTAATTTGCAGCTTGACTGTTGTCAGTTTACCCCATAACTTAACCAGTAAAGACTGTAGCTTATATGACTGTATAAACATTATAGGTAAACTATAATGTTTATAGCAACAAATACAAGTACTTTATTTTTGTTTTATTTAACTCACAATATACACATGTGTTTCATCTCTACAGGGTTCTCTTCACACTGTTCCAATTAGGGAGGCTCTTTTCCTACGTTCCCATAATTATTGATTCAATAATCAAAGGAAGGGCACCAAACTGCACACTAGATCACAAAGGCTTCTTCCAGTAGTGACACATGTCATTAGCTATGGAAAGTCATGTGAAAGGAAATGGGAAAGGATATGGACCACAGGCCAAGAAGGAAAATAAATGGAATAACTATGAACTACCCTTCACTGCAGCATTGAATGAAATGTCTTAACACATCTCACTAATGCTTCTTTTTTTTTTTTTTCATTTGTTGAGAGATGCTTGAAAATACTTGCTACACCTAGCATTTGTATAAGTTGGAGTGGATAGCATAAGACTTTGTTTTAATTGCTGGACAAAACATTTAGAGTCTGAAATACTATTAAGTTTGTTTCTGAGGGTAAACGTATAATTTTTTTTAATATGCTGGTAAAGATAAATACTAATAAACATTAACAAATTTTTATATTCCTCTTAAATCAATCTGAATATGGTGCTATGAAAGTAATGCTTTTTTTTTTCTTTTGAGGGTTATTATGGACACATACCTTTTATTTTGATTTATTTGTGGTCAGTTTGAATGATTTTCAATTGAATACCTATAATATTCTTAAAGTGAAATTTATCAGAACCTCACCAATTGAAGATTAAGTAGATGTGTTCTTTAAACACCAAAAGCTTTCATAAAATTTACATGATCTTGCTTTCTCACAATAAGATATTTGAATAAGCTCAGATTCCTTTTAGAAAAAAACATTAGAAATAAAAATCTAAGTTTTAGAGGTAAATATTAGTATGACTTGAGTGGCAATTTTTCCAAGCCACTGTAATGAATAGAGCTAGAATTATGTAATAATAAATTATATTGATAATTTCTCAGTTTTCTCCCACATTAAATTTTAGCAATTATTTAATTTATAATCCCTTATAAAACAGCTAACCTAACTGAAAATTCTAAATTCTCACAAAGGTAACATAATAATCTGTAAATCTAATGAGTGCAAGTTGATAAATCTATTTAATGGATAACAGGATGTAACATTGTATATAACTCTTGGTTAGGGTGGAGCACATTTATTGATGTTGAATTAAGAACCACTCTGCTGGAAGAGCTCTCAAATATAACTTTACTAAGCCCAGAAATAAACTTATTATCATCTTTTGTTTTCCTTTGTTGAATAACCAGATGTCACATCTCCTTCATGCCCACTTAATTACCAACAATTAACTGGATATATTTATTAATAAAAAATAATGTTCTTAAATTACAGTATTTTTAAATTTTAAACCTGTATTTTTAAAACTTGAAAAATCAATTACATATGCCATAAGAAAATATAAGAATAACCATGGTACTGGTACTAAAACAGATAGATAGATAGATAGATAGATAGATAGATAGATAGATAGATATAGATATATACATACATATATACACCAGTGGAACAGAACAGAAGACAGTGTGGCATATGCTCAAGGATCTAGAACTAGAAATATGATTTGACCCAGCAATCCCATTATTAGGTGTATACCCAAAGGATTATAAATCATTCTACTATAAAGATTAGTGCACTCGTGTGTTTATTAAAGCACTGTTCACAGTAGCAAAGACTTGGAACCAACCCAAACACCCATCAATGATAGTCTGGATAAGGAAAATGTGGTACATATATGCCATGGAATGCTATGCAGCCATAAACAACAATGAGTTCATGTCCTCTGCAGGGACATAGATGAAGAGGAAACCATCATACTCAGCAAACTAACAAGAAACAGAAAACCAAACACCACATGTTCTCACTCATAAGTAGGAGTTGAACAATAACACACGGACACAGGGAGAGGAGCATCACACACTGGGGCCTGTTGGTGGGAAGGGTAGGGGAGGGAGAACATTAGGAGAAATACCTAACGTAGGTGACGAGTTGATGTGTGCAGCAAACCACCAGGGCACATGAATACCTATGTAACAAATCTGCATGTACTGAACGTGTATCCCGGAACTAAAGTATAATAAAAAAGAATTCAAAAAAGAATGAATTAAATACTTTGCTAACTTCTTTGGAGTTACGGAATCAAGATGTTTGAAATAGAAGGTACCTGATTGGAACCTTCATGCTGAGACAACGCAGCTTTAAATTTTTTTTCCTTGACTCCAAATTTTTGAATTTGGCTCAGAATGTATAGATCTATGACATTTTCACACAATGACAATGTAATGGTGGGTAGGTGTCATTATATATTTATTAAACCCCATAGAATGTACAACACAAAAAGTAAGTATTAATATCATCTTTATACTTTAGTTAATAATAACATAGCAATATTGGATCATTAATTATAATAAATGTACCATACAAATGAAAAATGTTAATAAAAGGGAAACTGGAGGGTAGTATATGGGAATGATACTTTCTGCTCAATTTTTCTATAACCTAAAACTTCCCCTCAAAGTCTACCAATTATTTATTTATTAACATGACAAAAGTTTTACACTAACAATTTTTTATTAATCATTTGTGGCCTACAAGTGACTAACTGCAATTTCACAGGAGGCAAAATACATATGGCTTATTTTAAAGATACTGAAAATCCAAAAGATTTTTTCTAATCTCATGCTCAACAATCAACACCATTCATTACTCCTGGGCACCAAAATATCTGTGTGGGTTTTTCTCCATCAGCAAGCAATCAATTGTTCCATGGACATCAGCTGGATATCCTCTATCAGCAACTCAGTGAAACTTACTTGCATCGACTGGTTTATCATAAAGGATAGTATATAGAATATCAATAAACAACAGATAAAGAGAAGAACAGGGTGAGGTATGGGAGAAGGGTCAGGGAGGGGGCTTCTATGCCCTCCCTGGAGCACCCCATCCTCTAGGAACCTCTACATGTTCAGCTATTTAGAAGCCCTGAAATATTGTACTTTTGGGTTTTTATGAAAGCTTCATTAAGTAGGCATAATTGGTTAAGTTATTGGCTATGGGTGATGAATTTTACCTTCAGCTCCTCTCTCTTACCTGAAGGTTAGAAGTTATGGTTGACCCAACATTTTAATTATACTAATTATTCTGATCATCCAATGGCCTTTCCTCTGACCAGCCTTCATCCTGAAGCTACCTAAGAGCTTCCAGTGTCAATTCATCTTACTAGCCTAAAAAGACACTCTTATCACTCTGAAGATTACAGCTATTCTCAGAGCTATACGTTAAGAAAAGGTGAAGAAGACTAGAACTAGATGTGTGTGTGTGTATACACACAATGAACCTTATTAATCAACTCAGATACATATTGATTAATCAGGTTCATATATATATATCTGAGTTGATTAATCAGGTTCATATATATATATATATATATGTATGTATATATATGAAGCATGATAATCACACTTCCTTTCTACTATTTCTATTGGTTTCCATCTTATTATCTTCGTATGTAGAATTTAAAAGTTGTAATTCTGAAGTTGAAAATCATTGAAGAATATCTAGCTATCTATGAATGAAATCATATTCTAGGTACCAATCAATCACAACCTGGTGAGGTTGTAAGTGACAGGTATGTTTTTCAGCATTTGATACATTTAAGTAAAACTGTTTGCTCTGTCTCTTTACTGAAATGGAATCTCTATCTTAAGACATAGGAAAACATAAACTTAAAAATTGTATTTTGAAAAAATATTCATTCATTTATATAAATAAATTTATTTTAAAAGACATAGTTTTAAATATTGAAACTATAAAATAAAAATTAAAGCACTTTCATAATTTAATTTAAGCTTTTATAGTTAATGTTGAATTTTACATTGTATAGATTCTCATAAAATATTATCTTTTGAATGTTAGTTTTTACAAATGTATATCCAAACATTTTTATTTAAAAAATCATATATAACCAAATATGAGTTTTTCTTGAACTTGTGAAAAATTGTATAATTCATTTGCATAAGCACTTTTTATCACAGTATCATCAGTTTACATAATTGAGAGTAAAATGATTAAGATAACTTAATTTTTACTTACTGATCTTAAGCTTTAAAAGCAATAGCAATATAGCTTCTTAAAATGTGATATTTGAGATTGAGAGGACAATAATATTAATATATTTTGAATAAAGACATGAATGATTATATATGAATAAACTAGAATCATAAAGGTAAAAAAGTTTTTTACAAAATGACTAAAGAATTTTTTCTTATGGCCTATTTAAGTAAAATTGGGGGAAAAAATGTAGTTTAATGGAATTCCTCCATTGTAATTCATTCTTTAAGGCAATAAAGATCAAAATTAGAGCAATCTCATCCAAGCTGACTAATTTTAAAAATTACTTGCAATTGTCTACATTTAAGAAAATGGTGATATTTCAAGGATAGGGATAAATGAAGCTGGTCTGATATAAAATTTAATCACCCTTTGATAGGTTGCAAATTTTATTTTCTATGCCTAGTTACAAGTTGTCTTTTCTCATAATGGCTTGAAAGCTGAATAAGACCTAATTAACTAAGGATTGCTTCACCATAAGTGCTTTTCAAAAGTGAACAGGCCGTAATAATATTTTATTGTTCTTGATTCAAACTACATTGAATGTTAAAGTCTTACCACAATGTTTTCAAATGAAAGATTTTAATTTTGTAATTTTGGGTTTTCTCTACAAATTTACATCCACTCCCACATGAACAAGCTTAAAAACTATGTAAGATATGTCTGTATGTTTATCTATTCATATGTAAGATATTTAATATTGCCAGAGAAAGCAAGGTTATAAATCAGTCTGTGTTATGCACTGACTTTATAAACTATAAAACTACAGTACAAACTATGATGGATACTGACATCCAAGAAAATGACTTGGCAGACTACATTTCAATATCTGACTTACAGGTAAAAAAGAGCATAGTTTACTAATATCTTTGTACTATCATTTAGAAGCACCTGTACAATGACATTTTCAGCTTTATTCTTTTTGTTTTTAATTATTTTATAAAATCTAATGATAGTATATTGTATAATAAATATTTCTGTAACAGACAACTCTTTTAATCTACTATTTAAAAATACATAAAGTTAAAATTTTATATGCAATAACTACACCTTTTTCACTAACCACATTACATAACTAATTCATTATAGAAGTAACAGTTCTGCTATTGATATATATATGTTTTATTGATCTGCATCCTAACTGATCGGTGGTTTATTGATTAGTGTCTTTTGATTACATATGCCAAATTGTTTTACACTGATGTTATTTATTTGAAAGTCTTATAAAATTATTGTTTTTGTGGCCTTCACTAACATTGAAGTTTGTTGCTATTCTCATACAAAACAAAACACAATTATTTTTAAGGGTTAAATACAATGGCAACACAGAATTACTCTTAGAATATTACTATTTGTGTATATATTCTTAATAATGATGTTGGTTTGCAAGTGACATGATATGAATACCAGTGATAGTTAAACATTATTTTAATTATTGAACATTTTTCTCAGTGGTTATAACGTGTTCTGTCATGTAGGTATTATTATTATTTGTATTTTATACATGAGAAAACTATGTCTTAGAGAAATTAAGTAACTAACATGATTTGGCATTGTGTCCCCACCCAAATCTCTACTGAATGTTAATAATCCCCACATGTCAAAGGTGGAACCAGGTAGAGATATTTGAATCATGGGGGCAATTTTCCTCATGCTATTCTCATGATAGGTGAGTTCTCAAGAGATTTTATGGTTTTATACAGGGTTTTCCCCTTCACTTGACAATCATTTCTCCTGCTGCTCTGAGAAAAGGTATGTTTACCATATGAGTTTTCTGAGGCTCCCTCAGCCATGTGGAACTGTGAGACAATTAAACCTCTTTTCCTTATAAATTAACCAGTCTTGGGCAGTTCATAGCACTGAGGGAACAAACTTCTACAGTAAAGTGGTACTTCAGAGGGTGGGGTGCTGCTATAATGACACCCCAAAATGTGAAAGGAGCTTTAGAACTGGGTAACAGGGAGAGGTTGGAACACTTTAGAGGGCTCAGAAGAAGACAGGGAAATGTGAGGAAGTTTGAAACTTCCCAGAGACTTGAAGGGCTCAGAAGAAGGAAAGATGTGGGAAAGTGTGGAACTTCCTAGAGCCTTAGGCTTTGACCAAAATGCTGATAGTGATATGGACAATGAAATCCAGTCTGAAGTGGTCCTTGATGAAGGTAAACAACTTTTGGAAACTGCAGTAAAGTTTACTCTTGCTTTGTTTTAGCAAAGAGACTGGTGGCATTTTGCCTCTACCCTTGAGATCTGTGGAACTTTAAACTTGAGAGAGATGATTTAGGGTATTTGGCAGAATAAATTTCTAAGCAGCAAAGCATTAAAGAGGAAACAGATCATAAAAGTTCAGAAAATTTGCAGCCTGATAATGCAATAGAAAAGAAAAACCCATTTTCTGAGAAATTAAAGCCAGCTGCAGCAATCTGCATAAGTAACAAGGAGCCAAATGTTAATCACCAAGACAATAAAATAAATGTCTCCAGGGCATAACAGAGACCTTTGTGGCAGCCCCTTCCATCACAGGCCTGGTGGCCTAGGGAGAAAACATGATTCTGTGGACCAAATCTAGGTCTCCCCTGCTGTGTGCAACCTAGGGACTAGGTGCCCTGCATCCCAGCTGCTGTAGCCATGGTCAAGGTACAGCTTGGGCTATGGCTTCAGAGAGTGTAAGCCCCAAACTTTTGTAGCTTCCATGTGTTGTTGGTATTGCAGGTGCACAGAAAACAAGAATTGAGGTTTAAGAACCTTCACCTAGATTTCAAAGGATGTATGGAAATGCCTGGATGTCCAGGCAGAAATTTGCTTCAGAGACGGAGCCCTCACAAAGCACCTCTGCTAGAGCAGTGCAGAAAGGAAATGTGGGGTTGAAGCCTCCACACTGAGTACCCACTGGGGCACTGCCTAGTAAATCAGTGAGAAGAGGACCATCATCCTCCAGACCTCAGAATGGTAGATCCACTGACAGCTTGCACCATGACCCTGGAAAAGCTACAGACACTCAATGCCAGCCTGTGAATGCAGACAGGAGGGGGCTGTACCCCGCAAAACCACAAGGGCAAAGCTGCCCAAGGCCATGGGACCCCACCTCTTGCAACAGCATGATCTCAAAGTGACACATGACGTCAAAGGAGATCATTTTGGAACTTTTAGGATCTAATGATTTCTTATTGAATTTTGGACTTGCATGGAGCCTGTAGCCACTTTGAATTGTACAATGTCTTACACTTAGAATGGATGCATTTGCCCAATGACTATACCCTCATTCTATCTAGGAAGTAGCTAACCTGCTTTTGATTTTACTGGCTCATAGGTGGAAGTGACTTAACTTGTCTCAGATGAGACATTGTACCTGGACTTTTGGGTTAATTTTGGAATGAATTAATGCTTTGAGGGACTGGTGAAAGGGCATTATTGTGTTTTAAAATGTGAGCACATGAGATTTGGCAGGGGTGGGGGCATAATAATATGGTTTGGCTCTGTGTCTCCCCACTCACTTTTCACCTTGAATTGCAATAATCCCCACATGTCAAGGGCGGGACCAGGTAGAAATAATTGAATCATAGGTCAGTTTCCCCCATGCTGTTCTTATGATAGTGAGTGAGTTCCCAGGAGATCTGATGGTTTTATTGGTTATATACAGGGCTTCCCCCTTCGCTTGACCAAATTCATTCTCCCTCCTGCCACCCTGTGAAAAGGTGCTTTCTGCCATGATTGTAAGTTTCTTCAGGCCTTTTCAGCCTTGCAGAATTCTGAGTCAATTAAACCTCTTCTTTATAAATTTGTCCAGTTTTGAGGATTTTTTCATAGCAGTGTGAGAATGGACTAAAACAGAAACTTTTCCATTCAAGTCATCATCTCTAGCACATCCTTTAAACACATCACTATGCAATCTCTTTAAAAATTGAGAAATATGGAACCTTTTTATTTAATATTTTATAATACAAAACTCTTGCTTTTTTTAAATTTTATCTTTATTTCTTGGAGAGGATTCTGCACTACATCCTTTGAAATATCCTTTTTGATATTTTTGCTAAGTCACTTATTTTAAAATAGCTTTAGTATTTCTATAGGACATATAATTAGATACCTTCAGACATATAGGAAATAGACAAAGTAGTGTAATAAATACTCATGTGCTTATCATCCAGATTCAGCAATAATCATATCATAATAAATTAATTCATTTATATTTCTCTCCATCCTCATATTAACAGCTAATTTCAGACAGGTTATTTTATCCATATATATTATATTATATTTATCTATCATCTATCAATTTACCTTTTATTTGCAATATTACCACAATGCCACCATCATACAAAAAAGCATTTATCTGTTAAAAACTTCAAATATCTAGTGTTAACAATTCTAATTTAAAAGATCACATATACATATCTATGTATTATATTATAATGCAGTTTTTTAATTTTGAATGCACATTTTTAAAAGATGTATACATTGTGATTGGCTGACATATCTTTTGACTCTTTTAGTCTATAGGTTCTCTTTCCATCTCATTGTTTTGTTTTGCTTTTAGTAATTTATTTTGTAAGAAATTGCATTATTTTTACTACAGAATTTAACACAATCTGAATTTTGTGATTTCTATCTATGCTATGCAGTATCAGTTTTGTTTCTGAAAATGTTTAATTATAGTTAAAAGATTGATCAGATTCAATTTAGAGGTTGGTGTTGTGTTATTTCATCAGGCAGCATGCAACATGTACATGCCTCTCTTTTCTGATGTGAGTAGCCATTGCTGTTTAATGCTTGGGTTAATTGGTTCATTGAAAACTTCAAAATAAAATCATAATGTTTTAATTCCCTTATTTGTTTTCAATTTAGTAGGTGGAATTTTTCAATACAGCAATTAAGCCTCGTCAAATTTTTAGTTACACTGATACCTAGTTTATGTTGAAAGCAGAGAATAAATGCTTAATTCTTTCACTAAATTTTATAGGTTTAAAATAACGAGTTGATTTACTAGATATTTGAAAAGAAAAGAACATAAAACCTGTAAATACACACACACACACACACACACACACACACACACATATATATACTCATTTATGAGTTGTGATTTAGATTTGAAGTGTAAGTGTAGTGTGAGTTAAACTCATATATGCTTATATATATATATATGAGTTTATTTTTAGCTTCCACATATGAGTGAGAGCACACAGTGTTTGTCTTTTGGTGAAACAATGAATTTACTGGGAGCAGATGCACACTGTAAGGCATGTTGGAGGTGTTCCTAATACAAAAGAAATATGTGTTTGATTGCCATTAGTATTTATTCAAAAAATGAAAAAACATTAGAAATTTAAAAATAATTGAGAATAAAAGTAAGAACTTTTTAAATTCTTAATTTACTTAACAGAGCACCCATTGTAATTAATGCATTCTGGGTTTTAAATAATGCGTATAGAAATAAAATGTATGTAAAGAAAAACATAAAAATGGTGGAAAATATGAAGTATATTTTCATAAGATTCTTACACTAGACATGGAAGGTAGAATGGTATTATTAAAGATGTACATTGCAAATCTGAAGTAACAAATTAGAAAAATGAAGATAAGCTAGTACTGTACATGAATATTTGAATTGCCATAGAATAATTAAGGATATCCACTTAATTTAAATGCCAGAAAAGAGCAACACAAAATAATAAAATACAAATCTAATAGAAAATAACTTTCAGGATGGTAGATTTCATTCCAACTATATTACAATTACATTAAATGTAAAGTCTCAAGACTACAATAAAAAATCAGAGATTTTTATATTTCATTTAAAAATAGCAGAATTCTACTATAAAATGTCTACAGAAAATTCACTTTAAATATAAAGACAGACTGTTACCATCAAAAGGTTGAAAATGAAACTTGTGTCTTATCATTACTAAAAAGAGAGCTATACTGGCTATGTTAATTATACAATATAGACTTTAAAACAAAGAAAATTTCCAGTGATGAAGACATTGCCTGGTCATAAGTGGAGGGAATTCTTAGCCTGTATGACAAGCTAGGAAAGCTTTCTTAACCTCTCTTCCTTCTTGTTTTCCCTAAAAAGTAAGAGTAAACTGATTGATCAGGTTTTTGATTACTACATTTTCCTTATTTATTCTATGAATGAGATCTATAGAAAGAATCCATTGCCAATTCAACATTTATGTTGTTTAGAGTGTATTTTTAAAACGGGAAATGCAGTAAATACGAAGGGGAAGAAGTAAGTCAGATAAGTATGACTGTGGCTCAATAATTATGTTGCAAGTTTCTACATTACAAATGACATATACTTAAATATTACACCAAAATATGAGACAGTAGATAGAAATGGATCTTCCCAAATGATATAGAAAATATATCACATTATTTTCTAATGGAAGATGTATTTCACTTTTTTCCCCAGAATCAGGCTGACTAGGATACTAAGAAAACTTAAACCAAGACTTTTCTTTCTTTCTTTTTTTGTTATACTTTAAGTTCTGGGGTTCATGTGCAGATTGTGCAGGATTGTTACATAGGTATACATGTGCCATGGTGGTGGTTTGCTGCATCCATCCCCCAGTCATCTACATTAGGTATTTCTCCTAATGCTGTCCCTCCCCAATACCCTCACCCCCTGCTATTCGTCCCCTAGCCCCGCACCCCCCAGGCTCCGGTGTGTGATGTTCCCTTCCCTGTGTCCGTGTGTTCTCATTGCCCAACACCCACTTATCAGTAAGAACACGTGCTGTTTGGTTTTCTGTTCTTGTGTCAGTTTGCTGAGAATGATGGTTTCCTGTTTCATCCATGTTTTTTGTATCACCAACCTCCAACCAACTTCACAGGCAACTGGTTTTCTACTGCCAAACAAAATATTGTACTTTGTCCTAAATTTTGTTGTTATAAATATATGAAATATGTTTTATTGACTTTGGAACAGTATTGAAAGGTCAAGTTTCATCTGTTTATGGTGTTACCATTGCCACTATACACTTGAGTGAAACCTCTCTTGCTAATATTGAACAGAATAAAAACATGGGAGACAGGCAGTTTTAGGAGGAGGAAGATAAGTAGCATTTATTTTCCTTGGGACTCTTCCTTTTCTTCCCTTCAAAATTAGGCTATTTCAATTTTGCTCAAAGTCAGTAATGGAACAAAGTTTCTCAATCTGGGGATATTTATATGCTTAATATTGTTTAATGTGATCTCTGCTGCCATGGGTAGAGGCATTAAATATATATTTTAAAAACCACCACACTTCAAATCTTAGATTTGTCACAGTGCCACTTTGGAAAATTATATTCTTGATCCTCGGTTTCTTCATCTGTTAAATGAGAAGATGATAGTATGATTTAAAAGAGATGTTGTGGGAACTCAATGCGTATATGCATATAAAGCACCACATCGAGTGGCATTAAGCTCAGGGTTCCACATAAGCACTCAATAAAGTTGAACTATTGCTGTCATGGTTAACACTGGTGAACTCAACTGGGAAAATAGCTAGGAAAAACTTGATAGGTAGTAAATTTCTGATGAGTACTTTAATAAAAAATGGAAGTAGGGATTCCTTATGACATCCTTCAACAAGCTGCACAAAAATACCTATGAATAAATAATTTAAACACAGTAACTTAATCAAGATCTTACAATAACATAGTCCTCTGTTAAAGGCAGAGCGATAGGAGTGTTTATGGGGGAATATGATATCTTCCATTGTCATTAATAGAAGTTTCCTTCCCTTTACTATTTACTCACTTATATAGATGCAGAAGATATCTCATAAAAAATAGGGGCTAATTTCTCAGGCACAGGGATGGTGATAAAGAACAGGCAAAACAATCATTAATTACAGATAATAAAATTGTTAAACTAGAATACCCCTGAAAAAGAAACTGTTTGATTATAAAACAGTTCAATTATATGTCAAGATGTGAGTTAGACATATTAAAGAGAAAAGCTTTAGTTTCATATGCATCACTAAATTCCAAGAAATAAGATAATGCAAATTACCTCATCTACCATAAGAATAGAATACAGCATTGCATTTCTAAAACAAAATAATGCTACTTAACTAAAGAACACTAAAAACTAACAAAGAATATTTCAAAGCAAAAAGATACTTTGAATAAGGTTTTGAATAATTGGAAAGATGTATCCTTTAAGAAGTGAAAAAGAGGAGAGAAAAGGAAAAGGAGGCAGTGGAGGAAGAGAAGCAGGAGATGAGAAAGGGAAAATGTATTTTCTTATAAGTCTGTAATTAGGAGACAAAAAGTATGCAGTAATTTGAAGACAGGAGGTTTTATGTAAAGAAATTATTAACAATATGCCTGTGATTGGTTATTAAGCGTGAATAAAAGAAAAAAATGGATTATAAAAATTTCTAAGCCTTAAGAAAGGAAAACAGTTGGAAGGGAGTTCTCTTTCACAAAACTGTAATTCAGGCATCGTTGGACAGTGTGTTACTGCAGCCTACTAAATTGCAGGGAAGTTGCACGATCGCCTTGGTGGTCTGAATGTGTCCACAGTGTTGGACTGAGCCTGCTGAGCAGGGAGCTGTGGACAGAGACTGAACCTAGAAGCTCCTTATTAGTGTGACATCTGACTGAGGCTGGAGCATGGGTAACTGTTGGATCTGTCAATCAAAACATCACCCACTGGGATGCTATCTGACTAAAGGTGATGGTCAAGGAGCCGGAGACTGGCCAGCAAACCTAAGCCCTTATGAGGATGCTGGCAGATCAAAGTTGGCAGTCAGAAATCCTCAATCGGCTCATTGTAAATAGTTGAGTTTGGCCAACGAGGAACGGTAGGCCAGGACTGGCAAGAAGGTAACCCTCTGTTAGGTGTCACTGGGTCAAAACTGGCAAAAGGAGATCTGCCAGCCAGGAAACCCCATCTGGGAAGCTGGGTGGCAAAGGCTGACGAAGCAGAGAACCCAGAGGGTACATGGCAAGCTATAAGCTGAGCACTACTGGAGTCTCTGTTAATTGGTGAGTGCTTTAACAACACAGGAACCAGGCAACAAAGCATACATGAAAGGGAAAGAAAACTTGTCTTCTTATATCCTCCAGGGTCCTTCTATCACCCTTCACTGACAAAGCTTAACAATGTGATGGCTGACAAAGGAGAAACGCTATAGTATCACAAGCAGGGCAAGGAAAGGTCAGCTTGGAGCTGGGAGGCCATAAATTAATTAATATGCACAATTTTGAATGTCAATTATGTTCCAAGTGATGTGTAGATTTAAAGCAATTGCAACGAAATTCAAGCCTGATTTTGGGAGAATTTGTCAAAAATATATTCATGTAAATCTGAAATGACAGGTTTAAATATGAGTCTAAGGAGTCCTAAAACTCTGCAAATGGGATGCGGTGCAATCCTGGTAATCAGGGCTCCAACTTCTACAACCAGAGCAGCTCTGCTTTCATCTGCCCTACACTTTTGAGTGCTGCATAGGCTTAGTTTGAAAGACTCTGCTATCAAAGGAAAGCATTTGAAAAACATATTCTGCAGTGGAAAAATAAGATAAAAAAAGAAAAATGAGATATGAGACTTGGCAATCATTAAAACAGTACAATTACCCTAGGCTAAATATTGGAATATTTATTCAAATATAAATAGATTGCTGTGGATTGCTTATATATAGACACAATTATAATAAACAACTTGATGTATGTTATAAGTGGCAACTCAAATCAAAAGAAAAATGTTTATTTTTCAAAAAAGGATGTTGGTATGCTTGAAAAAGCCATTCTAAAAACAAAGTGTCAATTTATATTCTTACATCACTTACACAAATAAATTCCAGATGGAGTAAAGAGTAAAAATAACAAATTTTAAAACCCTATGAAAGTTTAAAAAACAGATATTTATCAAACCTAGAACGTGGACAGAATTTATAACACTAGAAGAAACAGGTGCACATTCAAGGCAAGTATGTCCATATGTCTCCTAATATTAAACCTTTTTAATATCAAAATGTAAGTAAATAAGCAAACTCTTATTGCAAGTGATTTCCATAAAAACAAAGGTGACAGATTCTAAAAATAATGATTATTTCTAGACTCCTCACAAAGAGTTGTTATAAGTGACTAAAAGAGGTGCTAATAAAACTTTATAATGATAATCAAAATAATTATAATTAAATCAGCATGTCTAAGTATATCAAATAACCTAACATAATCTACCGTTCAAAACAGTACATTGGATGCTGTAATTAATTTCTGTCAAAATCTAGCTGAGATGAATCTGTAAGCATGTAACTATTAAAAATAATTTCAGAAAGTTGTGATTGAATTGAAAATGCTGGTCCTCAGCTATAAAAAATATAGTACTCTAAAGTTGTCAAATGTGGAGGGACATTTTGCTACATTTCTACTAAAGAATTTCACAAGCATGAAAGATTTATAGGCCAATGTCAAGGAAACTTTCACTAGAGTTAGGTGGAACTGAACTTGGAATAAAACATGGGTTTGTAATCGTAGAGGAGTAACCAAGATATACTAAGATATAAATAGCACTAGCTAAGGTTATAAGACAGGAAAGTAAAGATATAATTCAGCTATAATAAAAAGAAGACAGAAAATGTGAATTCTGGAGCAGATTACAGAGTGCTTTGTAAAGTCAATCAGAGCATGTAGATTTTACTATAGTAAGCCTAAGGCAACATCTGCATGTCTGATGATTCTGATGGGAAAGAGACTAGAAATAGAGTACGAATGAGAAGCCTAATGTAGTTTAAGTTAGGGTTAAAATATGCTTATAATACAGTGAACGTTTATATGTGAAGAAATCAACTCATAAGTAAACCTTTTCAAATTGACTAGAATCAAGGGGAAAGGGAGAGTAAATGTTAAAAAACAATCCAATCACTTTTCAATCTTTTGGCAAAACAAAACAAAACAAGATGAGACAAGAGTGCCACTAACTATGGCCAGGAATGCTAAAGGGATGTTGATATCAAGGGAAAATAATAGTTTTGATTTTAGACTTGCAATGGAATGGGGAAACACAATAATTAAGTAAAACTTTCTGTGAGTAATAGTCTAATCAAGGATCCAGGAGGAAGATAAGACTACCTAGGCTCAGTATGCAGCAGTTAAAATTAAGTACTAAACTGAAATGTATTATTTATTCATCTTCCTACAATGAAACATTACAAAAAAGGAATTTCATGTAGTGTCCATTTAGACCTCGGAAATTAGTCAGAGAAAACAAAATAATTTTAAGAGTATTTTGTATATTAAGGTTAGTGAGAAAAGCTATCAGGGAATTCCTACAATTGTCTTTCTCATAAAACCCATTCTTTCTTTCTCTTTCTCTTCCTTCTCTCTCCAATTCAGCCTTAGCTTAATCTTGGGAAGTTTATTCCTAATTTATCCAAATTTTCTCCTGGCTTGCTGCTATGAGCCAAATGTTTGTGTTTCCCCAAAAGGCATGTATTAGAACCTAGCAGTATTAAGTAATCATCTGGGAATCCATTTAGCCACGAGGGCTCTGCTGTCATGAATGGGAATAGTGCCCTTACAAAAAGAAGTTGAAGAGAGCTGCCTCGTCCCTTTGGTCATATGAAGATGCTGCAAGAAGACACAATCTTCGAAGCAGAGTCCTCACCAGACACCAAATCTGCCAGCACCTTAAGCTCGGACTTTCTAGTCTCTAGAACTGCGAGAAATATGTTTCTGTTGTTAGTAAACTACCCGGTTGTGATGGTTAATACTGAGTGTAAACTTATATACATATATATATAGAGAGAGAGAGAGGGAGAGAGGATATACACACACACACACACACACACATATATATATACACATAATACTGAGTGTTAACTTATATACATATATATATATAGAGAGAGAGAGAGAGGGAGAGAGGATATACACACACACATATATATATCTCCCCTATTATTTCTGTCCTGACATATATATCCTATTAGTTCTGTCCCTCTAGAGAACCCTGAGAAATAAGACATGGGTTTGTAGTCATAGAGGAGTAACCAAGATATATTAAGATATATATTAGTTTGTAGTCATAAAGAGTATATGTGTGTGTGTGTGTGTGTGTGTATATATATATATATCCTAGTAGTTATATATGTGTGTGTGTGTGTGTGTGTGTGTGTGTGTTAAGAATTAACTTACGTGATCACAAGATTTCACAATAGGCTGTCTGCAAGCCTGAAGAGCAAGGAGAGCCAGTCTGAGTCTCAAAACTGAAGAACCTGGTGTCTGATGTTCAAGGGCAGGAAGTATCCCCCATGGGAGAAAGATGTAGGCTGAGAGGCTAGGCCATCCTCGCCTTTTCACATGTTTCTGCCTGCTTTATATTTGCTAGTAGCTGACTAGATGGTGCCCACCCAATTAAGGGCGGGTCTGCCTTCCCCAGCCCACTGACTCAAATGTTAATCTCCTTTGGAAACAGCCTCACAGACACAGCCAGGATCAATGTTGCATCCTTCAGTCCAATCAGGTTAACACTCAGTGTTAACCATCACAACTGGGTAGTTTATGAACAACAAAAACATATTTCTCAGTTCTAGAGACTGGAAAGTCCAAGCTTAAGGTGCTGGCAGATTTGGTGTCTGGTGAGGACTGCTTCAAAGATGGTGTCATATATATATATATATATATATAGGGAGAGAGAGAGAGAGAGAGAGGAATATATATAGAGAGAGAGAGAGAAAGAGAGGGGATATATATATATATATACATTTTAATGCAATATATATATATATATAATGCAATTTTATTATATGTGTTCATGTATTCACCATGTCACTTAAGAAATAGAAAATCACCCTCACTATTTGAGTTTGTTTGGCATGCTATAATAAAATACCATAACTGGGTAGCTTATATACAACATAAGTGTATCACTTACAGTTCTGGAGGCTGAGAAGTTCAAGATCAGACTATATGCATGGTTGAGTTCTGGAGAGGGCCTTCTGCTGGGTTGCAGATTGCTGACTGCTTGCTCTGTCCACTTAGTAGAAGGGAAGGTTAGCTCTCTGAGCCTCTTTTATAAGGGGACCAATCTCGTTCATGAATGCAGAGTCCTCATAGCCTCATCACCTCTCAAAGGCCCCACTTTCTAATACCATCACCTTGGTGATCAGGATCAACATATGAATTTGTGGGGACATAAACTCTTAGATCATAGAAATCCCCATACAAGTTCCTCTTATTTTCCTTTTATAGCCTCCACCTTCTTTCTATATACCTACTCACACACTCATCTTTTCTAAATGTTATCTGAATGAAATCATACAGTATGTAATAGTATGTAACTTTTAGGAATCAGCTTTAACAAATTCAGCATAATTTTTTGAGATTAATTAAAATTGTTGTGGAGATCACTAATTCATTTGTTTTTAATGCTGGGTAGTATTTCATGATACGGATGTACCACAGTTTATCAGTTTATCTGTTGAAAGACATCTAGGTAGTATACTTTATATGCCATTATGAATAAAGCAATTAAGGACATTGGTATGTAGGTTTTTATTGATTGAATATAAAGTTTTCTTTCCCTGGGATAAATGCCCAAGAGTGCAATAGGTGAGTCTTATGAAAGTTGGACATTTAATTTTATAAGACATGACTACAGTATTTTACGGAATGCTTATGCCCTTTTTATATGCCCATCAGAAATGTGTTCATAATCAAGCACCTCCACATCCTTGAACAATCTAGTGTTGTTACTAATTTTAGCAATTCAGATAAGTTTGTGGAAACATCACATTGTGGTTCTAAGGTGCATTTCTCTAATGGCTAATAACATTGAACACGTTTTCCAGGTACTCATTTACCATCTGTATATTCCGTTTGGTGTAATGTCTCCTTATAATTTTTTTCTATATTCTACTTGGTTTGTTTTATAATATGGAGTTTTGACAATTCTTTATCTTTCTATGTATTAGTACATTATTAGATACATAGTTTGCAAATATATTCCCCCTGCCTATAGTTTTTCTTTTTGTCCTCTTATTGAGATCTTTTGCAAAGCAAAAGTTTTTAATTTTGATGAAGTTCACATTTTTCTTGTATGGTTTATATTTAGGTATTTTTTTTTTCTTGTAAATTTATTTAAGTTCCTTGAAGGTTCTGGATATTAGACCTTTGTCAGAAGAATAGATTGGTATTTTTATATTAATTCAGTTCTATGTGTTATTTTTATATTCCCTTTGAGATTTTCTCTTTGGCAGCTAGATTATTTAAAAGCATGTTGTTTAATTTTCAAACATTTTATGATTTTTAAAAATCTGTTATTGGTTTCCAGTTTAATTCAATTGTGGTAAGATAATAAATTCTGTATAATTTCAATTATTTTCAATTTGTTCACTGGCTTTATAGCCTAGGATAGTCTATCTTGGTGAATGTCAGACAAATAATTAAAAAGAAAAAGCATGTTTGTTACTGTTAAGTGAGGTGGTATAAATCAATATGCATTGATTATAGCTCATTTGATTGTGTTGTTTAGCTCTTCTCTATTGTCATAGGAGACTTTGTATCTTTTATTTTCCAGGCTGTCACCCTGTTTGTTTAGCACGCAGGTTCCTGGTCTACTTTTGTGGGCTGTGAATTCAAATCCAGTTTAGTTCTCTGAGGCTTTGCATTGTTAGCTTTGCCTGCTAGGTTTATCTGGTGCCGCTGGGATTACTATGCCTCCTTGATCTTGATTCCTGAGAGGTCACGAGAGTTTTCTCCAGCAGGAGCAACCTGGTGATTCAAAATGAGCGGAAAGGTTCTCAGTCCCATAGACCTCCTGGGAGTGTCCCTTTTGAAAGTGCTACTTGGCTGTTTGGTGACACTTGGTGAAGGAGGAGAGTCTTGGGCTCCTGGGGATCAAGATGTTTTCTGCCTCTTGCAGCAGAATGCCCCTGTTCAGTCCCGCTAGTTTCGGGCTGCCTGTTGGTAGAGATGTAGTGCCTCAGGACCCCAGGTAAGCAATAGATTTCTCCTATCATCTGACAGTCTGTGATTCCTGATCAGATCTCTTGGCCTTGTGTTGTCAGTGGAATATTCATTTCATGAAGCAGCAGATGTTTCTACCTCAATCACTATCCGCTGCTAGGTTGGGGGTAGGGAAACATCAGGCCTGGCTTGTGTTCTGATGAGTGGGAAATGAATGACCTCTGCCACGTTGCTGTTCATCCAGTTCTAGGGAGAAGCACATCAATTTGTTTTCCTACTTCCATATTTCAGAATTCTCCTTTGGTTGCATTATTTCCTGGGCTTATAGTTTTAATTAGTGAGGTAGACCTGGAAGCAATGATTCTGTATCATTTTATCTGGACCTGAAGTGCAATATCTGGTTGTTGTTGTTGTTGTTGATGTGCTAGTTTTTAAGTTTGCCTCCTAAGACATTTATTGGCATCGTAATTTTAGAATGGTTTGGTTAAAAAGATACATCTAACTCCGGAAATATAATATTCTCAACTTCATGAAAGCAAACCATATTAAAAGTAAAATTATTTTATAATGAGATATTTTTGCTACTTCTATAGGTAATTCTTTCTGGATAGAGTCCAAAGTTCCATGGACCAAGGGGTCCGTTTTTGTGTACTTACAATTGCTTATGCATATTTTTACTATGCTGCATATTACCAATTTTTTTTCTATATAAGAAATTATTTTGGTATGACTCTGCTCACAATTTAAGTGTTGTTAATTATCCTTACTCTTGAAGTTGTGGTTTGAAATTGTAAGCAGGCCTTTGAGTGTTGTGAACAGTGTGAACCCCGAAAATGACTGTAAGAGTTGAATTGCTAATTTCAAAATTAAAAGCCTTACATGAAGAAGGTGATGTGAAGCAAGAATTGGTTATATGAAATGACTGCTACAAGAACTAAGAAAAATCTTAACAGAATACAGTCTTGATGGAACTGGAAAGTACAAGAAAAATAAACTCATAAACTTTTATAATAGTTTTTGGCAAAGCATCAATTGATGAAACGTTTCATGTTTTACATGGCTTGGCAAATGAGATAGATATAGCTGTCATAAATATGCTTTGAATTGTGAGATATAAACCAAAGTCTGTAATTATATGGAATAAACATAAATTTTGCATGTCTTTATGAATAAATACAGAAAACCTGTTTCAAATTTTTTGCAGACTTTCAAAAAAATTCACAGTTTCAGTGCATATGAAATTTAAAAATTTAGCAAAGTTTAATGCTAAATTTTATGCCTAAATATGTGCAAAAATTGTGCATTTTAGGGTGTTCTTTAATTCAGATTAAAGTATTTACACAGAGATTGCTTATTTGTTTGTCACTTAAACATTAGACTAGAAATTGTCTGTTTGAAAATATCTGAGGGTCTTCACTAGGCCATGTGGTTTTTCTACAGTATGTGATCAGTCTCAGGATTATCAAAAGTTTAGTAAAATATTATTTCTATTGGAAAATATCTGAGGAAACATTACTACATTTGCTATATTTTCAAATTAGATTGAAATTACAAAGGGTGGCAGCAAATGCTTATTAAATAGTTACTTAAAATATTGATATATTTACATTACATGGAATACTTAAAAGCATAATATGCCTGCCTAAGTTTGCATAAAGACTAATACATGTAAAAATAAAACAATAAGAAATACCAATTGAAGCATAAAACTTTATGTATATACATATTCTTATATACACACACAGGTATTTCCATTTCTGTATACTTATAATTTGCATGTGTATATTTATGATGCCAACATTTATAATATTAATACTAAAACAGCAGTATTTGTGTATATACAGATATTGAGGAAGTGCAATCTTGTGAGAAGAGCACAGATTTACAGTCAGATAAATTTACATTTGAATTTATGAGTGTTATTAAAGATTAAATATGATGATAAATGTAAAATACCTAATATATTACCTGGCATATAGCAAGTGCTCATATATACTCTATGTCTGCTTACGAGCGCACAAGTTTCCCAGTCACAAAGCTAACAAAATAAAATGTAAGATGTTCGATAATCTGGAGTGCTAAAGATTAGAAAAACTTGGCTATTCTGGAGAGCTATTTAGAATACTTATTCCCTTGCACTAAATTATTCCACTTAAAAAACATTTTTTCTAAAAAAAAAGAAACAGATTTCATACACAGATTTATATGCATAAATGTTTATTATAGCATAGTAATTTGGATAAGAATGAAAATAGCCAAACTGCAGAAAAACAGATACTTAAATATGTATGATAGTTTTATATCCTGCTATATTATACAATCATTAACATTACACTAATGCAGAATTTTACATAGCATGGCAAATCAATAAAGCAAAAAAATATATATATATATATTTTTTTCTTTTCCAATATAATAAAAATATTATTTAAAAATAAACAGAAAGAATCACTTGATTATTTAAGGTTACAAAGCAATACTATTTGTCTGATACTGCTTTAGCCATTGAAGTGGTTTGGCTGTGTCCCCACTCAAATCTCACCTTAAATGCCTACGTGTTGTCGGAGGGTCTTGGTGGAGGTTAATCAAATCACGGGGCAGGTCTTTTCTGTGCTGTTCTTGTGATGGTGAATAAGTCTCATGAAATCTGATGGTTGTGTAAGAAGTTTCCCTGCATTAGCTCTCTTTTTGCCATGTGCGTAAGATGTGACTTGCTCCTCCTTGCCTTCTGCCGTGATTATGAGGCCTCCTTAGCCATGTGGAATTGTAGGTTTATTAAATCTCTTTCTTTTGTAAATCGCCCAGTCTTGGGTATGTCTTTGTCAGCAGCATGAAAACAGACTAATACAGTCATCAAGGAAAAAACTGTAGTAGCTTGTTAGAATTCTTTAGATTCTGGTGGATCATATATTCTCTAAACTTTGTTAGTGGCATAATAAGAAATAAGGTATTAACAGATTAGTTTTTTATTAATTTTTTTTCAAAACAACATATAATACACAAGAAATATACAAGCTTCTCTAAAGAGAGAGTTTCAGGCACATGAACAGTAGATGAGGGGCTATTTTTACTGTCATTTGGTCATGGAATCAAATTACATCACAGAAGCTGTTCTTTACCCCAGTCTTTCAAAGATTGACATTAATTACAGAAAACACAAAATAAATCGCTCATATATGCAATATAATGGATAATATGAAAACTAAAACATTAAATCCCCTCTTTGTCTGCTTCTCCCACTTCCTGAGAACGCTTATGTGTTTTAGCTTTACGTAGTCTTGCTAATTTTTATTCTTTCTATTTGGTTAAAGGAAAAAGGGAAAAGAGCAGAAGTGAGCCAAAGACCAGTGTGGGTCTGACGCAGTGGCTCACCCCTATTATCCCAGCCCTTTGGGAGGCAGAGGCAGGCAGAATGTGTGAGCTCAGGATTTCAAGACCAGTCTGGGCAATGTGTTGAAACCCGATCTCCACAAAAGATTAGCCAGGCATGGTGGCATCTGTGTAGTGTTCTGTTCTCAGGCACTCAGGAGGCTGTGGTGGGAGGATCACTTGAGCCTGGGGAGGTCAAGGCTGCAATGAGTGAAGATTGTGCTGCTGCACTCCAGCCTGGGTGACAGAGCTCCCTCTGTCAAAATATCTCAAAATAAATGAGTAAATAAATAAATAGTGTGATAGTGTGAATAGTTCTAAAATCTGTTGAACTAGGCCTTGAAATAGGCATGAGGTTCTAAAACCAAGTGGGATGAATAAGTCCTGGAGAACCAGTGTATAATAAAAATACTGCATTGTATATTTAAAAATTTGCTAAAAGGGTATATCTTATGTTAACTGTTATTACAAAATGATATAAAAGGGTGAAGGAAACTTTTAGAAGTGTTGGATAGGTTTATGACAACGATTGTAGTTGCTAGTTGCTTAACTGCCTACTTATCACCAAACTCACTGAATTATATGTATTAATTATGTACAGATATTGTATGTCAAAAAATTAAAAATCAAATAAGAAATTAGTGAACTCACTTTTATAGGATTAAATTGTCATGAAATATTTGAATCTTAAATCCTTACACAGCAAAAAATTAATTCATATTCAGTTATCCTGGAGAAAATCATTAAGGAATTGCTTATGTTAGGCATGAGGCCAGTTTTAAAATTTAAAAAATAGGGAAAGGTCAAACATGGTAATATTAAACATGAGAGCAATTGTGGTTTTGTTAATAACAGATAAAATTTATTTTAAGACAAGAAATACTATCAGAGATAAAGAGGGGTTTTTCATGTAGGTGTAAGTAAGAAATAAACTTTCTCATGTATCAGTTGTTTTTACAAGCATGGACCTTTTCTGCTATGTATATTCCGTTCCATTGTGCATTTGTTTCTCTTTTGTTTCTGTTACATTGTATTATCTCTTTTTATACCTGTATAATGAGTGCTGATTACACAGTGTTACAATCTTACATAATTTTTTTCTTCAAAACTTTTGGCTATTCTTGGTCCTTTTCATTTTTAGTAAATTTTAGAATCAATTTCTATAGTTTCCACCAAAAGAGTACTGAAATTTTGAATTGTATTACATTTAATATAATTATTAAATGTAAGTAAGTCACATCTTTGTAATATTCATAAGTAACATCTTTATAATATTGAGTTTTCCAATACATTAAGGTGACATGCTACTTCATTGTTTTGGTCTTCTGTAATGTCTTTTGATGTTTATTTTTCTTTCAGAGTACAGGCCAGTCACATATTTCATTGGATTTATTCTTGCATATTTTATGTTTTTTATTATTCATTTGTGAATTGGTTTTTATGTGTACATAGATGAATAATTAATTTTTGTATATAAAATTTTTATCCAGTGAGATTGCCATATTTTCTTACCAATTTTAATGGCTTATCAGATTTTTTACTTTTCTATCCATTCTTGGCTGATTTTGCTATGATCTCCAGTAAAACATTGAATAACAATGAGAATAATCAGCCTTCTCATATGTTCTCATTTCAGGAGGAAGACATATATGACTATTGTTAGGCATGTAGGCCTTTTCAAAAATATGTTTTACTAAATTAAGAATGATTCCATTTCATTCCTAGCAAACTAAAATATATTATCATGAATAGCTGCCCAATTTTATCCATTGTTTTGCCACTATTGGGATAATCAAATGTTATTTTCTATTACGAATTAATGTGATACATATTTAAATTGATTTTTAAACATTATACCAATATTATATTACTAAAATAAACACAATCTATTCATATTACATTATTTATTTTTACTTTTCAAAGAATATAGTTTGGTAATATTTTGTTTAATTTTATTTTTTATCAATCACAAGAGAGAAATTATTCTATGGCATAATATTCTATCAATACCATGATCTTCTTTTTTTAGGAGTCAGGTTTGTGAATTTAGTTTTGGGCCTGTTGAATTTGAAGCTCCTGTAGGGTTTCCATGTGTCTACTGACCAGATAGAAATAGATGGTTCTAGAGCTCAGGAGAGTGATTTGCACTAGAGCTGTACGTTGGCATCTAGGTGCTACTTACAGCCAAGGGAACAAATAAGATCACCCCAGAAGATCAGGTTGAGTGGGAAGAGGGAGAGGACAAAGCCTGGGGATCTGTAATATTTTTAATATGGGGGAGCAAAGTAGTCTGAGAACCAATTGGAGAATTGCAGGGTCTAGTGGGTGTTCTTTTGTGTGTGGAGAGGCTAGGTGATAGAAAAGAAAGAGACAAGGACACAGAGATAAGAGAATAATTCAGCTGGGCTTGGGGGACCACTGCTGCCAGGGGCAGAGTCCAGCAGTGGCCCCAAGTGCCTGCAGCACTGATATTTATTGTATACAAGGCAGGGGGCAGGGTCAGGGTCAAGAGAGTGATTGGGAAGGGTCAAGCAAATCACATTCTCACAATACGGGGGGCCACGTGGGTACAGTTCAAGGGGTCACGGTATAGTACAGGGGGTCACATGGGTACAGTTCAGAGGGCCCCTCCCTTTCAGGTAGCCTCGGCAAGGAGGGGAGGCACATACGTCAGTATCTTTCTATGCACTTATCAGAGAGATCAAAAGGCTTTTAGGATTCCTCTATTCTTCTTACAGCTTCTAAGAATTTACAAGGAAACATTGGGTGGGAAAGTGGGACAAGAAAGTGGACAAGGATGGTGACCATCAGAGCACAGCACCATGGAGAGGTGTTTAAAGCCCTGGATGTCTGTGGGCCAGCCTGGCAAATGTCAGACCTTCCTCAAGAGCCGGCAGAGCAGTTTTCTCTGAAACTCCCCAGTGAAATGGAAACTCCCCTTCACGGCCTGCTAAGCAGTGGGTGCCTCCCCAGAGCTGGCATTACCGCAAGGCCCATCTGCTAAGTAATGGGCTTCCCAGGCACTGGCATTACCACAAGGCATTTGCTCTCACCTCATGGCCACTTCTCACAATGTCCCTTCAGTTCCGAATTATATTCACTCGATTATGTCTACACTATAAGACAAAATGTTCCTACACTAAAGCAAAGATTAACAGAGAGTAATGTTGTAATAAGATTGATTATATAATTGATTATGTGATTGAATTTAATATCTATTTAGTGTCATTTCTATAACTAATCAGTAAATATATCCTTGCTATAACTAGGTAATCAGTAAATCTGTTTGATATCATTGCTATAACTAAGTACTCCGTTATTTATTATGCTGGGACAGATTGTGCCTTCAGTCTCTTGCCATGGCACCTGGGCAACTTTCTTTCCACAGAGAATAGAGGAGTCAAGGCATAAGAGCGGCTCTCAGAAAAATGATTACATGGGGTTCAAGTTAGCCTGAGTCTCAAGAAAAAAAAAGGGACCAACAAAACCAAATATCATGGAAGTAAATGTCCAGTGGAAGGAAGGGTCCTTGGTGAGCATGGTATGAGCAGTTTTTAGGGGAGAGAAGCACCTGAGTCCTAATAGGGATGAGAAGGAGTGCAGGAGGCTGTGGCCATGCTTTATGACTTCTTCAGTATTTTTCTTATCATGTTTATATATATTTTTAAGAACTATATATATATATATATATATATATATATATATCTTTATCTTTATCTCCATCTCTGCTTAGTCAGGCTTCTTAAAGTTATAGACTAGCTCATCTCTGCTTCCTAAGCTACTCTTTACCTTACTACTTATTTCCTTTCATTTTTTTTTTGTTTCCATTAGCGATATTGGAGCATTTTTTTTCTTTTAAATTTTAACTTTTATTTTAGACCCAGTGGGATACATGTGTTGGTTTGTTACATGGGCATATTGAACCCAGGTAATAAGCACAATATCCAATAGGTGGTTTTCCAACCCACAGCCCATTCCCTTTTTGCCCCCTCTAGTAGTCTGCAGCGTCTATTGTTTCCATGTTCAGGTCCATGTGTACCCAATGTTTAGCCCCCACTTATAAGTGAGAACATGCAGTATTTGGTTTTCCATTCCCATTTTAATTTGTTTGGCAAGATTTTACTTTTTAGAGTTCTTTTAGTTTCACAGCAAAATTGGATGAAAAGTACAGTTTCCACACACTCTACCCCTTCATCAACCTTCCGGACTATCTACACCCTGCACCAGAGTGGCGCATTTGTTACAATCTGTGCACTTACATCAACACATTGTCACTCCAATTTCATAGTTTACATTAAAGAGTACTGTACTTTGCAAGAGTTTTGACAGATGTATTATGACATGATTCCACAAATACAGCATCACATAGAATAGTTACACTGCCCTAAACATCTGAAATCTGCCTCCTTCTCTCTCCCTTCCCCTTAACTCTTGGCAACCACTGATCTTGACTCCACCATTTTGCATTTTCCAGAAGGTTATATAGTTGATAGTATGCAGTATACAGACTCTTCAGGCTTGCTTCTTTCACTTTATCATACATATTCTTGCTTCGTCCATGCCTTTTCATGGTTTAAAAGAATGTTTCTTTCAGTGGCAAATAATATTTTATTTTTGGATATGCTGCAGTTTACTTGTTCACTGAAGTGCATAGTGATTGCTTCCAAGTTTTGGAAACTGTAAATCTATAAACATCCATATGCAGAACTTTGTGTGAACATACATTTTCAACTCCTTTGGCAAATGCCAAGGAGTACAATGGCTGGATCATAATGTATATTTAGTTTTTTAAAACCCTGCCAAGTTGTCTTCCAAACTGATTCTACTACTCTGCATTCCCAGTGGCAATGAAAGAGAGTTCCTGTTGCTTCACTTCCTCACTAGTATTAGGTCTTAACATTCTGGATTGTGACCATTCAAACAGGCATTTCTCTGATGATATACAATATAGAGCATCTTTTTGTATGACTGTGTGCTACCTGTGTATCTTCTTTGATGAGGTGTTTGTTAAGGTCTTTGGGCCATTTTTAATTGGGTTGTTTGTTTTCTTATTAAATTTTGAGTATTTTTAGTATATTTTGGATAACAGTCCTTTCTCAGCTATGCCTTTTGTGAATATATTCTCCTAGTATGTGGCTTATCTTTTCATTCTCTTAACATTGTCTTTCACAAAATAAAGATTTTTAATGTTAATGCAGTTCAGCTTATCAATTATTTCTTTCATAGGTTTTGCCTTGGCTTTCACATCAAAAAAGTCATCACTAAACCTGGATCAACTTGATTTTCTTCTGTTGTTTTTAGGAGCTTTCTAGCCTTGCATATTACATTTTGGTCTGTGATCCATTATGACTGATTTTCATAAAGGTTTCAAGGACTGAATCTAGATTTATTGCTTATTTTAGATATCAAACTCCAGTTGTTCCAGCACTATTTGTTGAATATACTGTGTTTTCTCCATTGTATTACCATTGTTCCTTTCTCAAAGATCAGTTGACTGTATGTATGTGGATGTATTCCTGGGATCTTTATTCTAATACATTGATTTATTAGTTTCCTCTTTTACCAATATCACACTGTCTTGATTATTGTAGCTTTACAATAGTCTTAAATTTAGGTAGTGTTCATCCTGCAACTTTGCTTTTCAACAATAGGGTGTTGGCTATTTAAGATATTTTGTCTCTTCCCATAAACTTAAGAATAAGTTTGTTGATATGCAGAAAATAACTGTCACAGATTTTTATTGGGATTGCATTGAGCCTAAAGATTGTGCTGGGAAGAACTGACATCTTGACCATATTGGGTCTTCCTATTTATGAGATTGGAATCTCTCTCCACTTAATTCTTTCTAGATTTCTTTAACCAGACATGTGTTGTGTTTCTTCTATACATCTTGCACATACTATATTAGATTTGTACCTAATTATTATGATATAATAGCTATGTTTTTAATTTCAAATTCTACTTGCTCATTGCTGGTGTATAAGAAAGCAACTGACTTTTTATTCCAATATCATATCCTTCAACCTTGCTATAATCACATATTAATTCCAGGAGCTATTTTGTTGATTCATTCAGATTTTCTACAAAGACAATCATGTCATCTGTGAACAAAGATAGTTTTATTTCTTCCTTTCCAATCAGTATGCCTTTATTTAGTTTTTCTTCCCTATTGCACTAGCAAGGACTTCCAGGACAATGCTAATTAGGAATTGGGAGAGGGAACATCTTGTCTTGTTCCTGATAGTGAGACAATTTGTTCCTGATGGTGAGACAACTTCTATTTTCTCACAATTAAGTACAACCAAAACTGAAGTTTTCTTTTTTTTTAACTGATTTTTTTTTTTAAATCAAGTTGAAAAAGTTGTCATATATCCCTACTTTACTGAAACATTTTTTTTTAAATCATGGATTTTGGATTTTGTCCAATGTATTTTGTGCATCTATTGATATGATTTTGTGATTTTTCTTCTTTGGCCCATTGATGTTATGGATTACATTGATTATTTTCAAATGTTGAATCAGCCACGTGTACCTGGAATAAATCTGATCTGGTATTGGCATATAATTTGTAAAAATACTTTGTTGGATTTGATTTGCTAATACTTCATTGAGGGTCTTTGCTTCTATGTTCATGACAGATATTGGTGTCTAGTTTTCTTTTTGTGTAATATCTTAGCTTTTTTGATATCTGTGTGATGCTCATATCACAGAATAAGTTAGGAAGTATTTTCTTGCTTTTATTTTCTGAAAGCAATTGTAAGAACATAATTTTTTCTTTAAAGGTTTGGTGGAATAAGCCAGTGAAGCCAGTTACTTTCTACTTTGGAAGGTTATGAACTACCAACTCAATTTCTTTCATATATATAGACTTATTTAGATTGCTGATTTCTTCTTGCATGAATTTTGGCAGATTGTGTCCATCCATATGAAACTGGTTTATTTCATCTAGATTGTTAAATTTGTTGGCATAGAACTGTTCATAGTATTTTAAATTGTTTTTAAAATGTGAATGGTATCTGTAGTGATATCCCTTCTTTCCTTTCTGATATAATCAATTTGTGTTATCTCTTTTCTCTTAGCCTGGCTAGAGGTTTTTTAATTTTATCAATCTTTTCTATGAACCAGAGTTTAGTGTCATTAATGTTCTTTATTAATTTTTTTTGTTTTCAATTTCACTGATTTCCTCTTCATATTTTTACATTTATTTTACTCTGCTAACTTTTGATTTACTTTTTGTTGTGACGGTGGTTTTAGTTTCCTAAGGTGAAGATTTTGATTATTGATTTTTAGATTTTTCTTCTTGTCTAATATATGCATTCAATGCTGTAAATTTCCTTCTACGTATTCATTTTGCTGCATTCCACAAGTTTGGGGAAAGTGTGTTTTTGTTTTTACTTAGTTCAAAATATTTTAAATTTCTCTTGATAGTTTGTCTTTGACTTACCTGTTATTTAGAGATTTGTTTAATGTCCACATGTTTTGGGATTGTCTAGTTATCTTCAGGTTATTCATTTCTAGCCTAATTCTCTCTTGGTCTGAGAACAGAAATTACATGATTTCTAGTCTTTCTAAATGTTTTAAGATGCATTTTAGGGCCCAAAAGGTAGTCTCTCTTGGTGAATGTTTTATGTGAGTTTGAAATAATGTGTACTCTGCTGTTGTTGGATGAAGTAGCCTGTAGATGCCACTCGTGGGATGATGCTATTGAGCTCACCTATGTCCTCGCTAATTAACTGCCTGCTGACTCTGTCCATTTTTGTTGAAGGGATGATGAAGTATACAATTACTACAATAGATTCTTTTATTTGTCCTTGCATTTCTATCCGTTTTTGTTCAACATATTTTTATGCAATGCTCTATTATTCGGTGCATACATATTAAGGAATGCTATGTCTTGTTATTTGACCCTGTTTTAGTCCAAAGCATCATAAACTGAATAGCATATTAAAGAGGAATTTATTTCTTAAAGTACTGAAGGCTTAGAAGTCCTAAATCAAAATACCAGAAAATTCAGTGTCTGATGAGGACCCAATTTTTATTATAGACAGTGTTTTGTCAATGTGTCCTCAGAAGGTGGAAAGGTGCACGTCAGTTTTCTGAGACCAGTTTTTTTTGGTTTTTTTTTTGAGACAGAGTCTCACTCCGCCACCAGGCACCAGTCTGGAGTGCAGTGGCACGACCTCGGCTCACTGCAACCTCCGCCTCGTGGGTTCAAGCAATTCTCCTGCCTCAGCCTCCCGACTAGTTGGGACTACAGGCGCACGCCACCACGCCCAGCTAATTTTTTTGTATTTTTAGTAGAGACGGGGTTTCACCATGTTGGCCAGGATGGTCTCGATCTCTTGACCTCATGATCTGCCCACCTCGGGCTCCCAAAGTGCTGGGATTACATGAGACCAGTTTTATAAGTGACTAATCCCATTTTTAAGGACTCTGACTACATGATGCAATCATCTCTGAAAAGCTCCACTTCCCAATACAATTACGCTGGTAATGAGCTTTGAAATCTTCTCTGTCTCTAATTAATGTAGCTATTCTTACTTTAAATAAAATTAGTGTAAGCATGATTTATTTATCTCCATACATTTACCTTTAATCTACATGCATCCTTATTATGTAACATGGGTTTCTGATAGTTGTCATATAGTTGGGTCTTCTGTTGTTCCAGTTGACAGCCTCTGTCTTTGTGCCTTGAAACTACTGATATCCAAAGCGAATACTAATACAGCTGAAGGAGTATCTTACACAGTCATTCCTATTTTTTATTTGTTGCCCTTATTTTTGTTTAAATTTTTATTTTTCACTCTTTTCCTACCTTTGGTGCTTTTAATGAAGCATATTATATGATATTATTTGCTCTCCCTTTTTTGTTAGTATATCAATTAAACTTTGTTGTTTTTTTCTTTAGTTGTTTAGTGGTTGCCATTGAGTTTACAATAGGCATTTATAAATAATTCAAACTCACTTCCAAATAACACTATATCCTTTACTGCTTGAAGGGTAGCATGAACACCTTTTAACAACAAAACAATCCTAACTTTTTGTTCCTGTCTCTTGCATAATTGCTGCCATTCATTTTACAATTATATAAACACATATAAACATATGTATGATATGTAACTAATTAAATACATTGCTGCTATTATTATTTCGAATAAACTATTACATGTTAGAACTATGGACTAGAAGAATAAGTTTTTATCATTACTTTTTCCTTCTTTAGCACTTTCTCTTTATTTATGTAGACATAAATTTCTAGCCTATGTTATTTTCCTTGACTTTAAAGAACTTCTTTTAACATTTCCTGCAAGGCAGATCTACTGGCAACAAATTCCCTCAATTTTTACACGTTTGAGAAAATATTCTTCTTTACTTTGAAGGATAATTTCACAATGTACAGAATTATAAAGTTTTTATTTTCTGAAGACTTTAAATATTTCAATTTACTCTTTCCTTGAATGTTTCTGAGAAGTCAGATATAATTATTACTTTTGCTCTTCTATTAAGTAAGGCATTTCCCGCCATCTTCCCTAGCTTCTTTCAGGATGTTTTTCTATATCTTTGACTTTTTATGGCTCAAAAATAATATGCCTAGATGTTGTTTTGGGGGCATATATTCTGCTTGGAATTCTTTGAGCCTCTTAATGCTGTGGTCTTGTGTCTCATATTAATTTGAGGAACTTCCTTTTAATTTTGTTTCTGGTATTTTCATTAGATGCGTCATACATATTTGGAGTTGTCCTATAGTTTTTGGATATTCTAGTCTAAATTTTTTATTCTTTGTTCTCTTTCCTTTACAGCTTGGAAAGTTTCTATTGATACCTCTTAAGCACAGAGATTCTTTACTTACCTCTATCCACTATTTTAATGAGCCCATCAAAGGGATTCTTCATTTTTGTTACGGGGTTTTTGATCCCTAACGCTTGGTTGCTGTTGCTGTTCTAGGATATCCATCTCTCTGATCATCTTACCCATACCTTATTATTATCCGTAATTAGGAGCTATCTACTTTCTCCATTAAAACCCTTTGCATTTTAATCATAGTTACTTTAAATTCCATGCCTGGTAATTCAAACATCCTTTCCTTTCTTGTTCTGATGGTTCCTCTGTCTCTGCAAATGATGTTTTCTACCTTTCAATATACCTCATAATTTTTTCTTGATGGCCAGATATGATATACTGAGTACTGAGCTGTTGTACATTGGTCTTTGGAAATGTAGTGGTAAAGCTTGGGGTGAGAAGAGGAGCTCTATGACTAAGTCTCAGGCTTTTAGTGAGACTTTGCCTCTGGATGGTAAACTTGCCACGTTTCTAATGTTTTTCTTCACCTAAGTTGGTACAGAGCAGCTAGAGTTGTCTAGAAGGTGGTATTTCACTTCCTCCAGGCTTGTTAGGCTTTGTTAGGCTCTGGTAAACTAGCTTTTCCTGGACAGACCCTGTGAAGAACAGAGTGCTCTGGCATATTTCAAAATAATCTCTTTTTCCCTCCCTGTGCTGGAAGTCCAAGAACATTTTTCTCCAAAATTTACTGTGAGAACCTAGTTAACTTCCTGGAGGTAAAACGCAGAAAAGCGTGGTGGTCGACCTATGATGAGGTCCTCCTGGAGTTTTTAACTCTCGGACTTGTTTACTCTGAGCCTGGAGCGATGCATAAATTATACTTCAGCTTTTTCTGCTCCAGCACTGATTCCCACTGAGGTTTCTGCTCCCACACGTCGTACTTCTCTGTGTGTCTCTTCAGTTTTGGGGATAGCCGTTTGCCCGTGAACTTATTTCTCTTATGAATTTAAGAAAAGTTATGGATTTTTTAGCTTTTTTCTCATTGGTAGTACAGAAAGGCAACCTCCAAGCTCCTTACATGTGGAGCTGGGAATCAGAAGTTGTTCATGCCTTTTTAACACTGACTGTACCATTGTTTGAATACATCACCTTTTACTCAGTCATTCTCCTGTATAAGGAGATCTTATTTCCTTCCAAGTTTTGGCAATTATAAACACAGTTTCTGTAAACATCCGTGGATGGGCAGGTGTTTGCGTGGACTTAAGTTTTCAACTTGTTTGGGTAATTATTGACAAGTGTGATTGTAGATTGTATGGTAAGAGTGTATTTAGTTTAGTATGAAACTGCCACCTTATCTTCCAAAGAGGCTACTTTATCAGTGTTCTTGATTTTTGGCCAATCTAATATGTGAATAGTGGTATCTTTTTGTTTAAAATTTAATTAACAAGCTTTAACATAATTATTACTAATTTAGCTATTTATCAATTATTTTAATTTTAAAATATTATTCAGATTTATAAACAATTCTCATCATTTTCAATCACATAAATACCTCATTTCAACATTTCATGCAGGTGAAAATAATTTAACCATACATTATACTTTGATTTTTATTTCAGTCCATATCCTTCTTTGGACTTATCATGGAATAAGAGAATGTAAAATATAAAGTTTGATTTCTAATATTATGAGTTTTCAGATATATTTACTTCTTATTGTCAATTGATGATGTCTTTCCGAAAATTATAGGTATGTTAATATATTAGCAAGACTTTTTTACCAAATGTAACACTTAAAAATCTTGTATACTGACCAGACTTCAATTACCTTAATATGTCATTTTATGCTTACTAGCATTATATAGGTCACTTATAGCTTAAGATTAGACTAGCAACAATGTTGTTATTATATACAGAAACCCACTACTTTGCTAAGTTGTTTTCCAATCATTTATTACAACTGAATTTTAATTTTTAAAAATATTTAAATTCTTAAACAGAATGTGAATTCCAAATTTGTTGGATTATGAATCTTTTTACAAAACATTATGATTTAATAAAACTGAACCTTACAGCTTTAACTTAATGGTATCAAGCCAACATGAAAATATTGCTTTATTTACACAAGCATTCTCAATTTGTAATGGTAAAAGGTAAAATGTGATCAATGACATTATTAAAACTTATTTTGTTGTATGAGCTTTTGAGAAAAAGGAGACAAATAATATTATAAATAACATTTTAAAAGCTATTCATCAGAGGAGTAAAACCAATGTTTAAATTTTAATAAGCTGTACATATTTGTTTTCATGCTAGAGACAGAATGTTTGAAAGAATAAAATAAATACGTTGAAAGCTTTTCCAGATGTGAAACTTTTGCTTCTACTCTTAAGATAACTCACTTTCATTTAGAAGATTGGCCATACTTCCAGTTTAACCCAAAGCAGCTCTTCAGCATCCATTTATCAATTTGGTTGTATATTCTGGGAAATGTCCTTTTAATATTATATAGTTTTTTCCTCCAACTCATTCATAATGAGTTCAGGCTCAAACTTCACAAAACATTTGTTGGCATCTACTGTATCCTAAATATTTGGGCAAAGTTTTTTGGCATGTATTGTATGTATATATTTTATGTATGAATAAATAGTACTTCTATACAAAAATATAGAAATAATATATTTGCATAACTATATAAATATATATTTTATCTCTGTATATAAATATATACATTATATTATTTATATCTATAAATTATATTTATATCTATGTTAATATTTAAATATTAATCTAAAATATATCTATTTAAATATTAATATTTATAGTATTTCTATATTTTATAGATAGCATTTCTACATATAAAATATAGAAATTTATATATAAAATATATACATATAGAAATGCTATATATAAAATACAGAAATACTATGGATGAATAATATTTA
>PVKP010001794.1:0-82927 GCA_004027715.1 Plecturocebus donacophilus
AGTTCCAACGACTTTCCTGCGTCAGCCTCCCAAATTGCTGGGATTACAGGTGTGCGCCACCTTGCCAGCTAATTTTTTGTATTTTTCGTAAATACAGGTTTTCACCACGTTGGCCAGGCTGGTTTTGAATTCCTGACCTCAAGTGATTCATCTGGCTTGGCCTCCCAAAGTGCTGGGACTACAGGCCTGAACCACCACGCCCGGCCAAATTCCAGTTCTTACGGTACTTATTTCAGAAGTACATTTCATTGTTCACTAATTTAGCCTTTCATAAGTTCAGGTGCAATTACATTTACAAATCTGGGGATATAAATATAAATCATGTAGACATCCCTTTGGATGATCATTAATGATTTTCTCTGTTTTGGCAGAACTAATTTGGTGATTCCCAAATTGGTATGCCTCATTCCAAGAGGGCTTTTCCATATAAAATAAAATAACTTTTATTTGTATCATTTCTATGTCTTTTGTAAAGCTGAGGACAACTGAAATAATAGTTACATTGTGAGAATAGACATGACCATAAATACTGGCAAAATCATTATTTTTAAGTCGTTTCCATTTTTAAGTTTTGTAGTAATAAAAGAGATCACATTACAACCCATATATTATTATCCTTGTAAAAGTTGTAAGAAACTAATAATGAGTAATTTTACATTTGCTAGCTAATGGTATGGTACAAACAAACATTTATCAAAATAAAAATGAGGTCCATATGCATATCAACTATTGATCATAAGTATCATTAGAAACTATAGAGCCCCAAATGAACTCTTGAGGGTAAAGCTCTTAAAATAAAAAATAACATTGTAAGTGCATAGCTATTATAAACTCATTTGATATTCATTTTAATTGCAATAACTATAATGAACATACTTTGTATTCGAACAGATGTCACAAGTACTACTACAGAAGTTCTAATATAATTCAGTCTTAGTTAAGAATGAGTAAATGAATATTTAAAATTGAATGTTACTGTGAAGGAAAACAAAAAATCCAATTACAGTAAACGTTAGCTCCTTTAAAAAAACAAATTAAAGATTTTTATTAAATTGTGTTCTTCCTTATTTTGGCATATACAAAACATAATAATACAGGGAACTTGGTGTTTCAATCTCTCCTTTTCCTTACATCAGCTATTCTGCATTGGTAGGCCTGGAAGATGAAAATTGGGAGTGTAAAAAGTAACTCAGAAGGGTAAGCTGAAATTCACTTTACAATATTTAGACTGGTATACCAAAATGACTTAAAAATGTTATTATGCCAATTTATTTTAGCTGAAGGAGGTAATTATGTATGCCATTTTATTTCAGTGGGTCAGACAAGCCCTAATATTCCCTTTAATCTTCTCCCACATGAAGGACTAACATCTTAAATTCCAACATGAGAAACCTTCATGTCATAAATTAAAGGCAATGTTTCCCAATGTGTGGTTCACAGAATTACCCAAGGATGTTTGGTGAAAGCAAATATTCGGGGGCCCCAACCAAGCTCTATCGAAGCCTGGGAGTAAGGCCATTCAATCCACATTTTGGTAAGCATCCTACACATTTTGACGCACGCTCATGCTTAAAGCAAGTGCCCCAAGGTTGGATGAGGCAACATTTAAAGCTATATATTATTCATTTCATTTGAATCAGAAAACATTTGTTAAGTACAAATCATATGTGAATCAAAGATGTGATATATATATAGGATATCCAAATAGGCAAGAAGCTTAAGAGAAACTGATCTTTAAAGTACAATTTATTATGTACAACAATAATCTACAAATGACTGGAAACCCAGTATCTGGATGTCTAGAAATACAAAGAAAATAGCATATTTACTGTTCAGATTAAAAATTTACTCTTGATTTCAATTTAGCAATTTTTTTTTCCTGAAAGAGGTATCTAGAGGTTAAAGAAAAATATGTTTATCTCATTATTAGAAAATGCAACTAACATAGTACTTAATAACAAGTTTATCCTATTTTTCCTGATGTCTTGTACATCATATGTTCTGTAAAGGAGAGTGGTAAGTGTGTAAGTCTTCGTGGTGGCTGAGGGGAAGAGACAAGGAATGTCGACGAGGGGGAAAGAAGCTGAACTGAAAGACCAGGAGCACTAAAGGTAAACTGTTTTCTCACCTCCAGTCTAATTCTCCTGATACCTCAGCTGCAAGCTGAACATATTTGGAAGCCATATCGTGTTTTTTAATTACCAGAGCAAAATTCAAAAAGTGAAAACTGACTTTGGAGTTTAATAAAAGAAAGAAAATAAAGAACATAAAGCTGAGAGTACCAAGGTTCCTCTGCTGATTAGGAATTTGCCCCTGCCTCTAGCCCCACCCCAGGACTGAAGACTAATTAACTGGAATCTGTGAAAAGAGCTTCAGTAAGGAGCATCTGGTCATGAAACAGTGAAGACAAGCTGATGAGGTTCATTAATGGCTCTTACTGTCCTTGGCCTTCTACATATAGTCTTTATTTGACTTTTTGTAACACTGGAAACAGAATCCAGTTAAAACACACATACACACACACACAGCTATGAGAAGTGAAAGTGAATAGAAAGAAGAGTTGTGCTGGTTCTCAGCATGGTCTCTAGACCAATAATATCGGCATCACTTGGGACCCCACTGTATTCGTCTCCTCAGGCTTCCACAACAAAATACCATAGATTGGGTGGCTTCAGTGACAAATTTACTTTCTCACAGTTCTGGAGGCTGGGAAGTCCCAGTTCAAGGTCCTGGCTGATTCTATTTGTGATGAGGGCTCTCTTTCTGGCTAACAGGTGGCTGCCTTTTTGCTATGTCCTCACATGACCGAGAGAAAGACTTCTTTCTGTTTTTTCTCCTGAGGCCACCAATCCTATTGGATTAGGACCCCACCATTATGACCACATTTAATCTTAATTACTTCCTAGAGGCCGAATCTCCAAATACAGTCACTTCGGGGGTTCGGGCTTTAATAGGAATTTTGGGAGAACACAATTCAATCCATAGCGCTCATTATAAACACAAATTCTCAAGCACCACCTGAGACCTACTGAATCAGAAACTCCGGGAATGGGGCCCAGCAAACCAGGTTTTATTAACTCACCAGTTATCGTAATGGCCATTAAAGCCTGAGAAGTACTGGCCCTCAGGATAAAGTCCCAACTCCACAGCACAGCATTTACTTTCCTTTCCAGTCTATTCCCACACTGCCTTTCCAGCCTTATTTCTTAGAGGATACTCTGTCTAAAATTCTAGCACAAGGCTTTGCACATAGAAAGCACCCAAAGTTTCACAATGTTGTATATATACTATTGTTGTAGGAGTTATTAAGAAATTACTTTAGGTAGATAGAAAAGGGGGTCCTTGGAAAGTTTTTGTTTCTTTTAAAGCAACTCCAGAAACGTTTCTTGTCAAGCAGCTCCAGAAACGTTTCTTGTCTAGCAGGAAAGTGCAGGGTCTTAGAGCCAGGATGGCAAGCTTTGATTTGCAAATGCAAGCCGTTAGAAACTGGGTCCACCGAAACAGGGCAATTCCTTCCCTCTTCTTGCCCTTGCTCTCCCTTGTGCCTGGCAACATGGCCGCCCCTACACAGCTCCACGTGTGTAGAGCATCAGGGCACCCTTCATTTGCATATGAAAGGCTAGGGTGGGAGGGCCAGGTTTTTGGCGGGCTATGTGGTGAATAACATGCCTGGTCAAACCAAGCCCCTGAGCTCTATGCAAATCAGGTACCACCTCCTCCATACTCCTCATATAAGCAGCTGCTTTTCCAACACACACGGTTTTCTCCCATTGGAATCCTCCCTGTGTCTGTCTTTGTATGGGGGAGCTGTTTTCTTCTTCCTTCCTTCTTTCTTGCCTATTAAATTCTCCTCTCCTTAAAACCACTCCCCATGTGTCTGTGTCGTTTTGTCTAATTCGGCACGAGATTAAGAACCCTAGAGTTCCTCCAGTCATTGGAGCCATATTACTATTTGCTTATAACTCTTCTCTGTAAACTACTCCCTACAACACTGCTTTCAATTCATCGCTGTTTTGGGGCATCCAACAGCCCATGGTCTCTGACATAGCACAAAGTTGCTTAACATGAATTAAAAAAAATCAATACGCTACTTACTACGTAATCATGTCCTTAAGTGTATCAAGCCTTATAAGTGCTTAGTATATTACCTCATGAAATTCTCACCATCACCCTGAAGTAGGCATTATGATTTCTGTTTGACAGAAAAAGACACTGGAAACTGAGGCTTAATATCAAAAGATCTATTGTACCATGTGGTGACTATAGTTAATAGCAATGTATTTATTATATCTTGAAAATTGCTAACTGTGGATTTTAAGGGTGTCACAAAAAATAATGAGTATATGTGGCAAGATATGTTAGTTTGATTTAGCCATTCCACAATATATATACGTTTCAAAGCACGTTGTACATGATAGACATAGACAATTTTATTTGTCAATTAAGATAAAATGTTAAAAAGAGGTCAAACAACTCCCCCAAAGTCACATACTTGGGAAGTGGTAAGGTTGGAAATTATGAACTCATGTTTCTTTGACTAGAAGCACTTGTTTATTTCTACTGTGTTTTACTACAGACACAGAGATGCAGTTTTCTGACAACATCTCCAATTTACTGCCAAGATTCCCAGAGCATATGAGACTTGTTGCAGTAAAGTTATTTCCAGTATATCTTTTGGAACCTCTCTATTCTCTACTTACCTGACACAGTCTTTCACATACATGTATGTGTGTTTGCATGACACTCACACACACTAGCACATTGCCAGAAGTTGGCCATCATGAAAAATAAATCCAGCTTGAGTTCTTGAGTCAAACAGATATCATGAAGTGACTACTGGGAAGAAGGAACTCTAAATTCTATTGCTATTCTACAATCTATTTGGCTGTAGACAACCTTTAGAATGCTTTCATCTTTACCATAAAGACACCTGAAGATCTTGAAGGGCATTGCTTGAATGTTCACAGGGAGTTCTGATAAACTTTGCCCCACAGCCACTACTGATAATTAAGCACTAGAAACATACACATATAAAATTTTAAAAATCCACAAGTTTAAAACAATGGACTATTTTTTCTTCAAAGTCATTCTTCCTTAGCTTCATTCCCCAGAAAACAAGCCAAATGATTCTATTTTACTTATTTAGTTTCCTTCCCATTGAAGACTGGACTATAAGATAATGAACCACACATGTTGGATTGTTTAGGTAATTCCAAACACCAGCTGAGATAGTAATTAAAAGTAACATTCCATTCTCAGCCTACCTGGGGTGTTCAGCAACCTTGACATCTTGCAGAAATAGGAGACATACTGCTCGCAGTACTCGGCGCTGTCAGTGATGGCACTTATCTGGTCCATGGAGGCACTGTAAACGAGCTGTGTCACTGAGTATTTTTCTGGGTTGTAGCCGACCACAGTTGTCTGCATCTGCAAGTCATGAGACACTATGGTCCACACTTTGTCCTCTGTGGGGAGAAAAACAACCGGGACCCTGGATCATTAGTATGCAAATACTTCTCCAAATGACAGAAAATAATTGAGCTCCATTTAAGTGGTCTTTTCACTGAGCTGGTAGAGAACAGAGTTAAGGAGACCTATCCTTAAAGCAACCCCTGCTCTTTTCTCATCCCTAAGTTCTTATGAAGACAAAATAGGAAAGTAATATTTTTATTGAAAACAAACACAAGATATCTCCTGAAAACAAAACAAAACACTAAAAGTCGCTTTTGTATCTGGTTGGTGCTCTAACATCTGCAGCATTGCATATCAGGCTCATTATGTTCCAACTTTTTCCTGACTTTGTCATCCATCATTCCTCTGGTGGAACAGGATTTTCTGTTTCCTAAATGAACTATGATCCCTCTCAAGCCTCTGCGTCTTCCTACATGGTGTTTTCTCTAATCAGATTATGTATCCTCATCTTGTCAGCAAATGTTCTTTTCACCCTGACCTTTTAGGCAAAATTAGACATTGCATTCTCTGCTACTGAAATGTTCTGTACATGTGGGATAAAGCAAGTTAGTAATTATCTTGGTGATTTTGACCCTGAAAATTTCAGTGCAAGAAAAGAAGCAGACATAAAATAGATAAGGTTAAATAAAAGCTCTATATACTTTTAAATTTTAGTTAGAAGCATCACTAAGAACCTAAGATAATGTTATCCAATTTAAATGTGGCACATGTCTTGTCTCTGTGCCCTAAAAAAGCTCCCAAACAAGGACTAACTTAATACACCAGACTGTCATCACTAAATACTATTTCCTCTAAGATAAAATTAGGATTGCTGTAGAAATGATGGCTTCCATGGTTGGAAATGTGCAAGATGAAAGATGAGCCAGGAACATATCCCAGTAGAACAAAATGAGCAATTAGAAACTGAGGACGGTTCAAAAACACCCAGGGCCAAAGAAGGGCCAACTTTAACATCAGCAAGAATATTCTACAATGGGCTAAGGCATATTAAATATATTTAAATCCTTAAGTATATTAAAATTGTTAAAAAAAAAAAAGGTTTAAATTTGGAAGATGCTAGGTAAGATCTCTGCCTTTTATCCAGTTCCAAAGTTGCTTCCTCATTTTTGGGTATCTTTACAGCAGCACCCCACTACCCAGTACCGATTAGCTGTATTAGTCTATTCTCACACTGCTATGAAGAAATACCTGAGACTGGATAATTTACAAATTAAAGAGTTTATTTAAATTGACTCACAGTTTCACATGGCTGAGGAGGCCTCAGGAAACTTACAATCATGATGGATGGCACCTCTTTACAGGCCAGCAATAGAGAAAACAAGAGCAAAGCAAAGGTGGAAAAGCCCCTTATAAAACCATCAGATCTCATGAGAACTAACTTACTATCACAAGAACAGGTTTAGGAAAACCATCCTCATTATCCAATTATCTCCACCTGGTCCCTCCCATGACATGGGGTGGGGGTTATAGGAACTACAATTCAAGATGAGATTTGGATGGGGACACAGCCAAACTATATCAGGTGGTATCTCATTGTGCTTTTGATTTACATTTTCCTGATAATTAGTGACACTGAGCATTTTTTCATATGTTTGTTGGCCATTTGTGTATCTTTTTTGTAATTATTATTATACTTTAAGCAACTCAAATGCACATCAATGATAGACTGGATAAAGAAAATGTGGCACATATACTCCATGGGATACTATGCAGCCATCAAAAAGGATGAGTACATGGGTGAAGCTGGAAACCATCATTCTCAGCAAACTGACACAAGAACAGAAAACCAAACACTCCATGTTCTCATTCATAAGTGAGTATTAAACAATGAGAGCACATGGACACAGGGAGGGGAACATCACACACTTGGGCCTATTGGGGGCTGGGAGAGTAGGGGAGGGATAACATTAGGAGAAATACCTAATAGAGGTGACAGTGGGATGGAGGCAGCAAACCACCAAGGCATTTGTAGATCTTTTTTTGAGAATTCTGTACTCAGGCCCTTTCCTCACTTTTTGATGGGATTTTTTTCTTGCTGCTTTGTTTGAATTTCTTGTAGATTTTGGAGGATTAGTCCTTTGTCAGATACATAGTCTGCAAAGATTCTCTCCCACTGTGGGTTGTCTGTTTACTCTGCTGATTATTTCTTTTGCTGTGCAGAAGCTTATAGTTTAATTAGGTCCCATTTATTTATCTTTGTTTTTGGTGCATTTGCTTTCGGATTCTTTGTCACGAACTTTTTGCTTAAGCCAATGTTGAGAAGAACTTTTCTGATGTTATCTTAGAATGTTTATGGTTTCAGGACTTAGAGTTAAGTCTTTGATCAATCTTGGGTTGATTTTTTACAGAAGGTAAGCAGTGAGGATCCAGCTTCATTCTTCTACATGTGGCTTGCCAATTATCTCAGCCCCACTTGTTGAATAGGGTGTCCTTTTTCTACTTAATGTTTTTGTTTGCTTTGTCAAAAATCAGTTGGCTTTAAATATTTGGCTTTATTTCTGGATTCTCTATTCTGTTCCATTGGTCTACATGCCTGTTTTTATAACAGTACCATTCTGTTTTGATCACTATAGCCTTGTAGTATAATTTGAATTCAGGTAATGTGATGCCTCCAGATTTGTTCTTTTAGTTTAGACTTGCTTTGGCTATGCAGGCTTGTTTTTGATTTCATATGAACTTTAGGATTGTTTTTTATAGTTCTATGAAGAATGATGATGGTACTTTGATAGCAATTGCAATTTATAGACTGATTTTGACAGTATTTTCACAATATTGATTCTACCCATCCATGAGCATTAGGATGTGTTTCCATTTGTTTCTGTCATTAATGATTTCTTTTAGCAGTGTTTTATAGTTTACTTTGTAGAGATCTTTCACCTCCTTGGTTAGGTATAGTCCTAAGTATTTTATTATTATGATTATTATTATTATTTGCAGCTGTTGTAAAAGGGATTGAGTTATTGATTTGTTTCTCAGCTTGGTTCTTGGTGGTGTACAGCAGTGCTATTAATTTGTGTACATTGGTTTTGTATCACGAAACTTTACTAAATTATCATATCTAGGAGCTTTTTGGATGAATCTTTAGGTTTTCTAGGTATATGATAATGTCATCCTTGAACAGTGAAATTTTAATTTCCTCTTTACAAATGTTGATGCCCTTTATTTCTTTCTCTTGTCTGCTTGCTCTGGCTAGGACTTCCAGTACTACGCTAAATAGAAGTGGTGGGAATGGGCATCCTTTTCTTATTACAGTTCTCAGGGGGAATGCTTTTAAGTTTTTCCCACTCAGTATAATGTTGGCTATGCATGCGTTTGTCATAGATGGTTTTTTTATTACCTTGAGGTATGTCCCTTCTATGCCAATTTTGCTGAAGGTTTTAATTACAAAAGGATGGATTTTGTCAAATGCTTTTTCTGAGCTATTGAGATACTCACATGATTTTTGTTGTGAATTCTGTTTATGTGATGCATGGTATTTATTAAGTTGTGTATGTTAAATCATCCCTGCATCCCTGGTATAAAACTCACTGGATAAGAGTATATTATCTTTTTGATATGCTGTGGATTTGGTTAGCTATTATTTTATTGAGGATTTTTGCATCTATGTTCATGCACAATATTGGTCTGTAGTTCTTCTTTTCTGTTATGTCCTTTCCTGGTTTTGGTATTAGGGTGATGCTACATTCATAGAATGATTAGGGAGAATTCCCTTCCTTCTCTATCTTTTGGAATAGTTTCAGTAAGATTGGTACTAATTCTTTTTTGAATGTCTGAGAGAATATAGCTGTGAATCCACCTGATTCTGGACTTTTTTGTTGGCAAGTATTTTTTATTACTGCTTCAATTTCACTCCTTGTTTTTGGTCTATTTAAAATCATTATTTCTTCCTGATTTAATCTAGGAGGGTTGTATATTTCCAGGAATTTACCCATGTACATGTGATTTTTAGTTTGTAAAGCCTTGAATGATTTTTTATATTTCTGTTATATTCATTGCAATATCTTCTGTTTTGTTTCTAATTGAGCTTATTTGGATCTTCTTTTTCTTGGTTAATCTTGCTAATGGTCTATCAATTCTGTTTATCTTTTCAAAGAATCAGCTTTGTTCATTTATCTTTTGTATTTTTTTGTTGTTGTTGTTTGCATTTCATTTGGTTCTGCTCTGTTCTTTGTTATTTCTTTTCTTCTGGTGGGTTTGCATTTGGTTTGTACTTGTTTCTCTAGTTCATTGAGGTGTGACCTTAGATTTTTTATTTGTGTTCTTTCATACTTTTTGATGTAGGTATTTAATGCTATGAACTTTCCTCTTAGCACGACTTTTGCTGTATCCCAGAAGTTTTAATAAGTTGTATCACTATTATCATTCAGCTCAATTTTAAAATTTCATCTTGATTTCATTGTTGACCCAATGATCATTCAGGAACAGGAACAGGTGATTTAATTTCCAGGTATTTGTACAGTTTTGAGAGTTCCTTTTGGAGTTAATTTCCAGTTTCATTCCACTGTGGTCTGAAAGAATACCTGATACATTTTTGATTTTCTTAAATTTATCAAGACTTGTTTTGTAACCCATCATATATGGTCTATCTTGGAGAATGTTCTATGTGTTGAAGAAAAGAATGTATATTCTGCAGTTGTTGGGTATAAGGTTCTGTAATTATCTGTTAAGTACATTTGTTCTAGAGTGTAGTTTACGTCTATTATTATTATTATTATTGAGACAGAGTTTTGTTCTTCTTGGCCAGGCTGGAGTGCAGTGGCACAATCTTGACTCATTGTAACCCCCACCTTCAGGGTTCAAGTGATTCTCCTGCCTTAGCCTCCCAAGTAGCTGGGAATACCCACCTGCGCACCTGGCTAATTTTTTGTATCTTTAGTACAGATGGGGTTTCACCGTGTTGGCCAGCCTGGTCTTGAACTTGTGACCTCAGATGATCCACTTGCCTCGGCCTCCCAATTGCTGGGATTACAGGTGTGAGCCACAGTACCTGGGCTATATCCATTATTTCTCTGTTGACTTTCTGTCTTGATGAACTGTCTAGTGCTGTCAGTGAAGTACTGAAGCCCCCCACTATTATCGTGTGTTGCCATCTGTCTCATTTCTTGGGTCTAGTAATAATTCCTTTATAAATTTGGGAGCTCCAGTGTTAGGTGCATATATGTTTAGAATTGTGGTATTTTTCTGTTGGACTAATTCTTTTATCATTTTAGTATGTTCCTTTTTGAATTTTTTTTTTTAACTGCTGTTGCTTTAAAGTCTTTTTTTTTTTTTTTTTTCTGATAGAAGAATAGCTACTCCTGCTTGCTTTTGGTTTCCATTTGAGTGGAATATCTTTTTCCATCCTTTTACCTTAAGTTTATATGAGTCCTCATGTATTAGGTGAGTCTCTTGAAGATAGTAGATATTTGGTTAATGGATTTTTATCCATTCTGCCATTCTGTATCTCTTAATTGGAGGATTTAGGCCATTTACATTCAACATTGGTAGTGAGATGTGAGATATTGTTCTCTTCACCATATTAGTTGTTGCTTTAATACCTTATGTTTTGTTTTTTTAATTGTGTGATTGTTTTATAGGCCTGGTGACATTTATGCTTTACAGAGGTTCTATTTTGGTGTATTTCAAGGGTTTGTTTCAGGATTTAAAATGCCTTTTAGCATTTCTTATAGTGCTACTTAGTTGTGGCAAATTCTCTCAGCATTTGTTTGTCTGAAAAAGACTTTATCACTCCTTCATTTGTGAATCTGTTTTGCTTGATACAAAATCCTGGGCTGACGATTATTTTATTTCAGAAGGCTAGAGATGAGACCCCAATTTCTTCTTGCTTGTAAGGTTTCTATGGATAATCCTGCTATTAACATGATAGGTTTTCCTTTATAGGTTATCTGATGCTTTTGTTCACAGCTCTTAAGATTCTTTCCTTTGTCTTGACTTTAGATAACCTAATGACTATGTGCCTAGGTGATGATCTTTTTGGAATGAATTTCTCAGGTGTTCTTTGAGCTTCTTGTATTTGGGCGTCTAGATTTCTAGTAACGCCAGGGAAGTTATCTTCAATTATTTCCTCAAATATGCTTTCCAAACTTTTAATTTTCTCTTCTTCCTCGGGAAAACCAATTATACTTAGGTTTGACATTTAACATAATTCCAAATTTCTTGGAGGCTTTGTTCAATTTTTTCTTTTCTTTTTTTCCTTGTCTTTGTCTGATTGGGTTAATTTGAAAGCCTCATCTTTGAGCTCCAAAGTTCTTTCTTTTACTTGTTCTAGTCTATTGTTGAAACTTCCCACACTGCAATTTTTTTTAAAAAATTGTATTTTAGGTTCTGGGGTACATGTGCAGATTATGCAGGATTGTTGCATAGGTACATACATGGCAAGGTGGTTTTCTGCCTTCATCCCCCCATCACCTATATCTGGTATTTCCCCCCATAGTTATCCTTCCCCACCCTCCCACCCCCGCTGTCCCTCCCCTAACCCCCTCAACTGACCACAATGTATGATGCTCCCCTCCCTGTGTCCACATGTCCTAATTGTTCGACACCCACCTATGAGTGAGAACATGCGGTGTTTGGTTTTCTGTTCTTGTGTCAGTTTGCTGAGAATGATGGTTTCCAGATTCATCCATGTCCCTATGAAGGACACGAACTTATCACTTTTTTTGGCTGCCATAGTATTCCATGGTGTATATGTGCCACATTTTCTTTATCCAGTCTATCACTGATGGACATTCGGGTTGGTTCCAGGTCTTTGCTATTGTAAACAATGCCGCAATGAACTTATGTGTGCATGTGTCTTTATAATAGAACAATTTATAATTGTTTGGGTATATACCCAGTAATAGGATTGCTGGATCAAATGGAATTTCTATTTCTAGGTCCTTAAGGAATTGCCATACTGTCTTCCATAAAGGTTGCACTAATTTTCACTCTCACCAACAGTTTAAAAGTATTCCTACTTCTCCACATGCTCTCCAGCATCTGTTGTCTCCAGATTTTTTAATGATCGCCGTTCTAACTGGTGTGAGATCGTATCTCAATGTGGTTTTGATTTGCATTTCTCTAATGACCAGTGATGATAAGCATTTTTTCATAGATGTCTTTTTTGTAAAGTGTCTTCTCATATCCTTCGCTCACTTTTGAATGGGTTTGTTTTTTTCTTTTAAATCTGTTTTAGTTCTTTGTAGATTCTGGATATTAGCCCTTTGTCAAATGGGTAGATTGCAAGATTTTTTCCCATTCTGTTGGTTGCCAGTTCACTCTAATTAGATTGTTTCCTTTGCTGTACAGAAGCTCTGGAGCTTAATTAGATCCAATTTGTCTATTTTGGCTTTTGTTGCCATTGCTTTTGGCATTTTAACCATGAAGTCCTTGCCTATGTCTATTTCCTGAATGGTTTTGCCTAGGTTTTCTTCTAGGGTTTTCATGGTGTTAGGTCTTATGTTTAAGTCTTTAATCCATCTGGAGTTAATTTTAGTGTAAGGTGTCAGGAAGGGGTTCAGTTTCTGCTTTCTGCACATGGCCAGCCAGTTTTCCCAACACCATTTATTAAACAGGGAATCCTTTCCCCATTGCTTGTTTTTGTCAGGTTTGTCAAAGATCAGATGATTGTAGACGTGTGGTGTCGCTTCTGAGGCCTCTGTTCTGTTCTATTGGTCTATGTCTCTATTTTATTACCAGTACCATGCTGTTTTGATTACTGTAGCCTTGTAGTAAGTTTGAAGTCAGGTAGCATGATGCCTCCAGCTTTGTTCTTTTTCCTTAGGATTGTTTTGGCTATGCAGGCTCTCTTTTGGTTCCCTATAAAGTTTGAAGTGTTTTTATTCCAGTTCTGTGAAGGTCATTGGTAGTTTGATGGGGACAGCATTGAATCTATAAATTACTTTGGGCAATACGATCATTTTTAAGATGTTGACTCTTCCTAATCACAAGCATGGAATGTTTTTACATCTGTTTGTGTCTTCTCTTACTTCCTTGAGCAGTGGTTTGTATTTCTCCTTGAAGAGGTCCTTTACGTTCCTTGTTAGTTGTACTCCTAGGTATTGTATTCTCTTTGTAGCAATTGTGAATGGCAGTTTGTTCTTGATTTGGCTCTCTTTAAGTCTGTTATTGGTGTATAGAAATGCTTGTGATTTCTGCATGTTGATTTTGTATCCTGAGACTTTGCTGAATTTGCTTATCAATTTCAGATTTAGAGCAGAGATGATGGGGTCTTCTAAGTATCCAATCATATCATCTGCAAATAGAGACAATTTTACTTCCTCCTTTCCTAATTGAATACCCTTTATTTCTTTTTCTTGCCTGATTTCTCTGGCTAGAACTTTCAATACTATGTTGAATAGGAGTGGTGAGAGAGGGCATCCTTGTCTTGTGGCAGATTTCAAAGGGAATGCTTCCAGTTTTTGCCCATTCAGTATGATATTGGCTGTAGGTTTGTTGTAAATAGCTTTTATTATTTTGAGATATGTTCTATCAATAGCTAGTTTATTGAGAGTTTTTAGCTTAAAGAGCTGTTGAATTTTGTCAAAGGCCTTCTCTGCATCTATTGAAATAATCATGTGGTTTTTGTCTTTGGTTCTGTTTATGTGGTGAATTACATTTATAGACTTGCATAGGTTGAATCAGCCTAGCATCCCCGGGATGACTCCTACTTGATCGTGATGGATAAGCTTTTTGATGTGCTGTTGCAATCGGTTTGCCAGTATTTTATTGAAGATTTTTGCATCTGTGTTCATCATGGATATTGGCCTGAAGTTTTCTTTTTTTGTTGAGTGTCTGCTGGGTTTTGGTATCAGGATGATGTTGGTCTCATAAAATGATTTGGGAATGATTCCCTGTTTTTAGATTACTTGGAATAGTTTCAGAAGGAGTGGTACCAGCTCCTCTTTGTATGTCTGGTAGAATACAGCTGTGAACCCATCTGGACCTGGTCTTTTTTTGGTTGGTAGGCTATTAATTGCCGCCTCAACTTGAGCCCTTGTTATTGGTCTATTCAGGGTTTTGACTTCTTCCTGGTTTAGGCTTGGGAGGGTGTAAGTGTCTAGGAATTTATCCATTTTTTCCTGGTTTGCTGGTTTATGTGCATAGAGCTGTTTGTAGTAATCTCTGATGGTAGTTTGTGTTTCTGTGGAATCTGTGGTGATATCCCCTTTATCGTTTTTTATTGCATCTATTTGATTCTTCTCTCTTTTCTTTCTTGTTAATCTGGCTAGTAGTCTGTCTATTTTGTTGATCTTTGCAAAAAACCAGCTACTGATCTCCTTCAATTCTGCTCTGATCTTAGTTATTTCTTGTCTTCTGCTAGCTCTTGAGTTTTTATGATCTTGCTCCTCTAGCTCTTTCAATTTTGATGATAGGGTGTCGATTTTAGATCTTTCCTTGCTTCTCATGTGGGCATTTATTGCTGTAAATTTTCCTCTAGACACTGCTTTAAATGTGTCCAAGAGATTCTGGTATGCTGTGTCTTCGTTCTTATTGGTTTTGAAGAACATCTTTATTTCTGCCTTCATTTCATTGTTTATCCAGTCAACATTGAAGAACCAGTTGTTCAGTTTCCATAAAGTAGTGTAGTTCTGAGTTTGTTTCTTAATCTGGAGTCCTAATTTGATTGCACTGTGGTCTGAGACACTGTTATGATTTCTGTTCTTTTGCATTTGCTGAGGAGTGATTTACTTCCAATTATGTGGTTGATTTTAGAGTAGCTGTGATGTGGAGCTGAGAAGAATGTATATTCTGTGGATTTGGGGTGGAGAGTTCTGTGAATGTCTGTAAGTTCACTTGGTTTAGATCTGCATTCAAGTCCTGGATTTCCTTGTTGATTTTCTGTGTCATTGATCTGTCTAATATTGACAGTGGAGTGTTAATGTTTTCCACTATTATTGTGTGGGAGTCTGAGTCTTTTTGTAGGTCATTAAGAACTTGCTCTATGTATCTGGGTGTTCCTGTATTGGGTGTATATATATTTAGGATCATTAGCTCTTCTTGTTGTATTGATTCTTTTACCATTATGTAATGCCCTTCTTAGTCTCTTTTAATCTTTGTTGGTTTAAAGTCTATTTTATCAGAGACTAGGATTGCAACTCCTGCTTTTCTTTGCTCTCCATCTGCTTGGTAAATCTTTCTCCATCCCTTTATTTTGAGCCCATGCATGTCCTTGCATGTGAGATGGGTTTCCTGGATACAGAACACTGATGGGTTTTGGCTTTTTATCCAATTTGCCAGTCTGTGTCTTTTGGTTGGAGCATTTAGTCCATTTACATTTAAAATTAATATTGTAATGTGTGAATTTCATCCTGTCATTTTATTACTGGTTGGTTGTTTTGCCCTTTGGTTGGTGTAATTTCTTCATTGCATCATTGGTCTTTACCATTTGGTTCTTTTTTGCAGTGGCTGGTACTGGTTTTTCCTTTCTGTGTTTAGTGCTTCCCTCAGGAGCTCTTGTAGGGCAGGTCTGGTAGTGACAAAATCTCAGCAATTGCTTGTCCGTAAAGGATTTTATTTCTCCATAACTTATGAAGTTTAGTTTGGCTGGATATGAAATTGTGGGTTAAAAGTTCTTTTCTTTAAGGATGTTGAATACTGGCCCCCACTCTCTTCTGGCTTGTAAGGTTTCTGCTGAGAGATTCACTGTGAGTCTGATGTGCTTCCCTTGTGGGTGACCCGACCTTTCTCTCTGGCTGCCCTTAGCATTTTTTCCTTTGCTTCAACCCTGGTGAACCTGACAGTTATGTGCCTTGGGGTTGCTCTTCTAGAGGAGTATTATTGTAGTGTTCTCTGTGTTTCCTGTTCAAATGTTGGCCTGCCTTGTTAGGTTGGGGAAGTTCTCCTGGATAATATCCTGAAGGGTGTTTTCCAGCTTTGATTCATTCTCCCTGTCATCTTCCTGTACACCAATCAAGTGTAGACTAGATCTTTTCACATAATCCCATATTTTCATCAAGGCTTTGTTCATTTCTTTTCACTCTATGTTCTCTTTTCTTGCCTTCTCGTTTTATTTCACTGAGTTGATCTTCAATCTCTGATATCCTTTCTTCTGCTTGATCTATTCAGCTATTGAGACTTGTGTATGCTTCACGAAGTTCTTGTGCTGTGTTTTTCAGCTCCAACAAGTCATTTATGTTCTTCTCTAAGCTGGTTATTCTAGTTAGCATTTCGTCTAACCTTTTTCCAGGGTTTTTAGTTTCTTTGCATTGGGATAGAACAGGTTCCTTTAACTCAGAGAAGTTTGTTATTATCCACCTTCTGAAGCCTGTTTCTGTCAATTCGTCAGATTTGTTTTCCGCCCAGCTTTGTTCCCTTGCTGGTGAGGGGCTGTGATCCTGTGGTGGGGGAGAGGCGTTCTGGTTTTTGATGGTTTCATTCTTCTTGTGCTGGTTTCTTCCTATTTTGTTGGATTTATATAGTTTTGATGTCAGTTAGCTGCTTGGGGAAGAGGCCTTTCCTTTGTCTTCCTGCAGAGGGGCTGCTGGGCTTCCATGAATTCAGTGGAGCTGCTGTGTCTTTTATTTACTCAGGAAAATTAGGCCAGCTTCTGCAATGACGGCTGCCCATCCTCCTGCTGAGCTCAATCATTCCTGGTTGCTCTCTAACTGATGTTCTGGGTGTGAAACTCTGGAGTGAGAGTTTTTTAGTCTGCTGGGCTTTGTGTGGGGGGAACCCACCCCGCCGTATGGGCTGTTTCCCCGCTTTCTGTTCCCCTTCTTTCTGGGGGCTGGGTAGCTCCGTCCCATCAGCTTTCTGGCTTTCACATCAGCCAGTGCTTCCACCTAGATCTATGCTGACAGCCCCTGGGGCACCGGCTGAAGTTGCTGTTCTGCCCTGCTCAGGCAGCTCACTGAGGCTTTTCAGCCCAGCAAAGATCTCCTGTTCTGTGGGTTGTAGGGGGCTTGGGTGAAGCACTATATCTGAACCGAAGTCCCAGAGGGGGAGATCCCTGGATCCTCTGGTCAGTTGCACACACCTCCTGGGTGGGGCAGTGCCCTGCCTTGCTTCAACTTGCCCTGTTTTGTTTATACCCACTGTCCAACCAGACCCACAAAATGAACATGGTACCTTGTCTGGAATTGTGGAGACCACTCGGTTTCTGCGTCTCTCTCACCGGAAGCTGCTTTCTGGAGCTGCTTTTTATTCAGCCATCTTGGGATCCCCCCTACACTGCAATTTTTTTTTTTTTTTTTGTATTTCTCTAAATATGTTATTTTTTAGAAGTTGTGATGGTTTTTTTCTTTATGACATCTATTTATCTAAAGCTTTTTTTTCATCCATATTCTGTATTTTGTTTCTATATCTCTAAGTTGGTTTTCACCTTTCTCTGGTATCTCCTTGAGTAGCTTAATAATGAACCTTCCGAAATTTTATCTGGCTATTCAGATATTTCTTCTTGGTTTGGATCCATTGCTGGAGAGCTGGTATGATCTTTTGGGAATACTACAGAATCTTGTTTTGTTATATTACCAGAATTGCATTTCCAGTTCCTTCTCATTTGGGTAGGTTATTTCAGTGAAGAGGTCTGAAACTCAAGCTCTGATATTCAAATTTTCTTGTCCCACAGGGTGATCCCTTGATGTGGTGCTTCCCCCTGTATCCTAGGATGGGGCTTGCTGAGAGCTGGAGTGCAGTGATGGTTTCTGCTCTTTTGGGTCTAGCTACCAAGCTGGGCTTCCGGGCTCTGGACTGGTGCTGGGGAATCTCTGCAGAGTCCTGTGATGTGATCCACCTTCATGTCTCCCAATCATGGATACTAGCATCTGCTCTGGTAAAGGTGGCAGGGAAGTGAGGTAGACTCTGTGAGAGTCCACATTTGTAGATATGTTTATTGTGCTGGCTGTCTTGAATGGTGGTTATGCTAGCAGTAGTGTTTTCACATGGATACACTCAGAAACTCTGGTTAGCCAGTATTTTGTAGGCAGTGAAATGAGGTATTGTCTTCTCCCACCTGATATCAGGATCATTCTGTCATGAGTTGCTGTAATGGCCTTATAGGATCCAGCCCTACTGGGTCTAGAGGGTATTCTCTATGGCTGCGGAGATGAGAGACTGTAGAAATAAAGATGCAAGACACCTACCTAAAGAGAAAACATGTTGGGCCCAGGGGTCTACTACCTAGTATGTGGAGTCCAGTAGTGGCCCCGAGTGCCTGGACACTGACTTTTATTGGGTACAAAGTAGGGAGTAGGGAGAGTAAAGTGAGTTTAAGCAAATCACATGCCTAAGGAATGAAGGGGCCAAGGCTTGCAAGTTGCCAAACAAGGGGCCCAGGGCTTGCAAGTAGCCAAAGCAGGGGGCAGCGAGATGCATCAGCACTTTATGTTATGCTTGCCAAGTAAGAACAAAGGCTTCAAGAATTATGCTACTTAATATCTTCAAAAGAGGAGCCAGATGCAAAAGTAGGGAGGGAAAGCAGACACAGACTGTGGCCAATGTAGCATAGCACCACATAGAGACAATTAAGCCCCTGGGTAGCTGCGGGCTGGGCTGACTGATATCAGTCATTCCACAGGAGCGCAGGGGAGCTCCAGCTCGCCCAAGGACAGGAGACATTCCCTTCCAAGGTCTGCTGAGTAGCGGGTGCTTCCCCAAGCACTGGCACTACTGCAGAGATTTTGCATGCCCTCCAGCAACGCTTATGCAGGTGTGACAGAGGGTTTGGTTTCAGCATTCAACAGGTTATCTCTGCTGATTGCCACCAGTCAATCTGATTGACTGATATTAATGTTTTTGCCTCATGGTCACAGTCCATAGTGTCCCTTATCAGTCCCTAATGGAAACAACCAGAAGTTCCTAGATAATCATGCATAAAGTACAAGAAGGCCTTAATCAAGGCTTAATATTCAATAAGACTAATATCTAATCACTCATGACACTTATTTCTAACTAGATTATTCTTTCTATATTCTATTTATTAGACTGGCTGAGCCTTCAGTTTCTTCCTTTGGCACTTATGAGATTTTCTTCCCACAGGCCTGAATTGGTTGGCCTCCAACGAGCAGGTGGTGCTTTCAAGAGAACAACAGCTGCAGTATTAGAAGGGGGAATCTAAGCTTGCCCTAAGTTGACTAGGGTAAGTACTTGGGTTTCTCAGATGACAGGCAGGGCCTTAAAACTCTCCAGAGTTTATGTTTTGTAATCAGCTACCAGGATGGGTAGAGAAATATTATCAGGTCAGGGAAAAATTAGGCAGATCTGAGCTCAGCCTCTCCTTGGGTGGGGCTTGCTGCAGCCACTGCGGGGATGGAGGGTGGTTCTCAGGCCAATGGGGTTATGTTTCAAAAGGTATCTTGGCTGCCTCTGATGTGTCATATAGTTCACCAGAGAAGTTGGGAATAGCCGTTAGTGAGAGGCCTAACCCAGCTCCCATGCAGTTGGCAAGGCCAGTCTGTAGATCACATTGGGAAGGATGAACATTTTAACAATATTGATTCTTTCAATTCATGAACATAAAATCTTTTCATTTTATTGGTGTCCTCTTCAATTTCTTTCATGAGTGTTTTATATTTTTCATTATAGAGATCTTTCATTTTATCGTTAATTCCTAGGTATTTAATTTTATCTGTGGCTAGCAGTTTTCTTGTATGGAGTCTTTAAGGTTTTCAAAATGTAAGATCATATCATTTGCAAACAACAATAATTTGACTTCTTTCATTCCAATTTGGATGCTCTTTATTTTGTTCTTTTGTCTGATTGCTCTAGCTTAAGACTTTCAGTACTATGTTGAATAACAGTGGTGAAAGTAGGCATCCCTGTCATATTTCAGATCTTAGAGGAAAGGCTTTCAGATTTCTCCCTTCAGTATGATACTAACTGTGGGTTTTTCATAGATGGACTTTATTACGTTGAGGTATGTTTCTTCTCTCCCCAGGTTTTTGAGGGTTTTGAAGGAATGTTGAATTTTATCAAATGCTTTTTCAGCATCAGTTGAAATGATTATATGGTTTTGGCCTTCATCATGTTGATATGTTATATCACATTAATTGATTTGCATATGTTGAAGCATCATCTTAGCATCCCAGTGATAAATTCCATTTTGTCATGATGAAGGATCTTTTAAATGCATTGCTCAATTCAGTTTGAAAGTGTCTTATTACAAATTTTTGCATCAATATTCAACAGAGAAACTGACCTGTAGTTTTCTTTTTTTATGTGCTTTTGTCTGGTTTTGCTATCAGGGTAATAGTGGCCTCACAGAATGAATGTGAAAGTGTTTCCTCTTCTTCTATTTTTCAGCATAGTTTGAGTAAGATTGCTATTATTTCTTCTTTAAATATTTGGAGAATTCAGCGAGAAAGCTTCAGTTCCTGAGCTTTTCTTATTGGCAGAGTTTTTATTATGGCTTTGTGCTTGTTACTTGTTATTCATCTCTTCAGGTTTTGGGTTTCTTCCTGGTTAAATCTGGTAGGTTGTATGTGTCTATGAATTTGCCTATTTCTCCTAAATTTTCCAAATTATTGGCATATAGTTGCTAATTGTGGCCACTAATAATCCTTTTGATTTCTGTGGTATCAGTTGTAATGTCTCCTTTCTCATCTCCAATTTTATTTATTTAGATCTTTTATTCATAGTCTAGCTAAAGGTTTGTCAATTTTGTTTAACTTTTCAAAAAATCACTTTTTTGTTTCATTGATCGTTTGTATTGTTTTCATTTCAATTTTATTTATATATGCTGTGATCTTTATCATTTCTTTCTTTTACTAATTTTAAGTTTGGTTTGCTCTTGCTTTTCTAGTTCTTTATGTTGTATCACTAGGTTGTTTATTTGAAGTTGTTCTTCTTATTTGAGGTAGGCAGTTTTAGCTATAAACTTCCTTCTTAGTATTGCTTTTATTGTATCCCATAGATTTTATGCTGTGTTTCCATTATCATTTGTTTCAAGGCATTTTTCAATTTCCTTCTTAATTTACTCATTGGCCCATTCAGGAACATATTGTTTAATTTTCCTGTATTTGTAGAGTTTCAAGAATTCCTTGTTGTTAATTTCTAGCTTTATTCCATTGTGGTCAGAGAATATGCTCAATATTATTTTAATCTTTTGAATGTTTTAAGTCTCATTTTGTGACCTAACATATGGAGTATCCTTGAGAATTATCCATATGCTGAGGGAAAGAATGTGTGATCTGCAGCCATTGGATGAAATGTTCTGTAAATATGTGTTAAATCCATTCAGTCTACAGTTCAGATTAAGTCTGAGGTTTCTTTGTTGATTATCTGTCCAAAAGATCTGTCCAGTGCTGAAGGTGGGGTGTTGAATTCTTCAGCTATTACAGTATCGGGGCCCAATTCTCCCTTTAGTTCTAATAATATTTGTTTTGTATATCTGGACACTCCAGTGTTGAATGCATATGTATTTAAAACTGTTATACCCTCTTGCTGAAATGACCCCTTTATCATTATATAGTGACCTTTGTCTCTTATTACAGTTTTTGTCACGAAATCTAATTTGTCTGATATAAGTATAGCTACTCTTTTTCTTTTTTGGTTTCTATTGGCATGGAATGTATCTTTTTCCATCCCTTTATTTTCAGTCTATGTGTCTCTTTATAGGTGAAGTGTTTCTTATAGGCAACAGATCATAGGGTTTTTCTTTTTCATCTATTTGGCTACTGTATGTCTTTTGATTGGAGAGTTTAGTTCATTTATATTCAATGTTATTATTGATAAGTAGGAAGAGTTTTGCCATGTTGTCATTTGTTTTCTTGTTTTTTTTTTTTTTTTTTTTCTTTCTTTGGTCTTCTCTTCTTTACTTCCTTCCTGTCTTTCTTTAGTGAAGGTGATTTTCTCTGGTGGTATAATTTAGTTTCTTGCTTTTTATTTTGTGTGCATCCATTTTATGTTTTTTGGTTTGTAGTTACCATGAGACTTCTAAATACTATCCTTTAAGGCATTCTTTTAAGTTGATAATGACTAACACTGTTTGCATAAATAAACAAGCAAAAGTAATAAAATCTCTATATCTTACCTTTATCCTTCTGCTTTTTAACTTTTTGTTGTTTCTATTTATATCTTATTGTACTCTCTATGTCTTCAAAAATTGTTGTAGTTATTATTTCTGATTGGTTCATCATTTAGTCTTTTAACTTAGAATGAGTATTTTAACACCTCAGTTACTGGGTTATAATAGTCCATGTTTTTTTGTGTACTCAATACTACCAGTGAGTTTGTACTTTCAAGTGATTTCTTATTGCTCATTAATATCCTTTTCTTTCTGACTAAAGTACTCCCTTCAGCGTTTCTCATAGGACAGGTCTGGTGTTGATAAAATCCCTCAGCTTCTGTTTGTCTAGGAAAGTCTTCATTTCTCACTCATATTTGAATAATATTTTCACCAGATATACTATTTTAGGGTAAAAGTTCTTTTTTTTTCAGCACCTTAAATATGTCATGCCACTCTCCCCTGGTCTGTAAGGTTTCAACTGAAAAGTCTGCTGCAAGACATCCTGGAGCTCCTTTGCCTGCTATTTATTTCTTTTCTCCTATTGCTTTCAGAATCTGTTCTTTATCTTTGACCTTTTGGAGTTTGATTATCAAATGCCTTGAGCTAGTCTTCTTTGGGTTAAATCTGCTTAGCGTTTCATAACCTTCTTATACTTGAATATTGATATCTTTCCTTAGTTTTTTTTTGTTTTTACACCTTTGAATGAACTGTCTACCCCATCTCTTTTTCTACCTCCTCTTTATGGCCTATAACTCTTAGATTTCCCTTTTGGGGCTATTTTCTAGATCCTGTAGTTGGTCTTCATTTTAAAAATTATTATTTCCTCTTTTGTTTTCACTGACTCTATATTTTCAAATGACCTATCTTCAAGCGTACTAATTCTTCTGCACGATCACTTGTGCTATTAAAAGATGCTGATGCATTCTTCTGTATGCCAATTACCTTTTTCAACTCCAGAATTTCTGCTTGATTCTTTTTAGTTAAAATAATTAAAAATAGATTAATAATTAATTGTAGGATATATAACTAGTATTTTAAATTAATATATAATTACTTTAATCTCTTTGTTAAATTTACCTGATAGAATTCTGAATTCCTTCTCTGCTTTATCTTGAATTTCTTTGAGTTTACTCAAAACAGCTATTTTGAATTCTCTGTCTGAAAAGACACACATCTCTGTTTCACTAGAATTGGTTCCTTGTACCTTATCTAATTCATTTTGTGAAGTCATGTTTTCCTGGATGGTGTTGATACTAGTAGATGTTCTTGGGTGTCTGGGCATTGAAAAGCTAGGTATTTATTGTAGTCTTCATTGTCTCAGCTTGTTTGTCCCCATCCTTCTTGGGAAGGCTTTCCAGATATTCAAAAGGACTTGGGTATTGTGATCTAAGCTGTAATAGCTTTAAGTCACACTGCAAGCCCAGTAATGCTGTGGTTCTTGCAGACTCATAGACATACCACCTTGATGGTCTTGGACAACATCTGAAAGAATTCTCTGGATTACTGGGTGAAAACTCCTCTCCTCTTTCTTCTTCCTCCCACACAAATGGAGTGTCTCTCTCTGTACTAAGCCACTTAAAGCTGGGGGAGTGACACAAGTACCCCTTGGCTACCACCACTAAGACTGTGCTGGGTCAGACCTGAAGCTGGCACAGCCCTGGGTGTTGCCCAAGGCCTGCTGTAACCACTCCCTGTCTACTGCCTGTGTTTGTTCAAGGTCCTGGGATTCTACAATCAGCAAACCATCCAGGCCTGTGTCTTTCCCACCTTAGAACTGGGTGATGAGTTACCCCAGGTCTAAGGTGGGTCCAGAGTTGCCATCTTCCAGGAATCAGGGACTAGAGTCAAAAACCTCAGAACTCTACCTGGTGTTCTATTTTACTGTGGCTGAGCTGGCACTCGAACCACAAGATGCCGTCCTTCCCACTCTTCTCTCTCCTTTCAAAAGGCAAAAAGCATCACCCTGTGGTATTACCACCACAGGCCAGAGAGAGTATTGCTAGAGTACCTCCAATGTTCCCGGAAGGCCCAAGGGCTCTCACGTCAGTTTGTGATGAATACTGCCTGGTCTGGGACTCACCCTTCAGGGCAGTGGAAGAGCCATTAAATCTTTTTTTTTTTTTTTTTTTTTTTTTGAGACAGAGTCTTGCTCTGTCTCCAGGCTGGAGGGCAGTGGTGTGATCATGGCTCACTGCAACCTCCACCTCCCAGGTTTAAGCAATTCTCCTGCGTCAGCCTCACAGGTATCTGGGACTACAGGATATCAACAATTTTCCATGTGTCTAATATCTACAACAAAATGGGTATTTACACTGTATAGATTTTCCTTTGCTGGTATCATAAGTAGAAAAATTAAGAATCTTATTCCCATATTTAGTGTATCTGTATAGTATGTGTTATCATTTATGTGTATAATGCAAATAGAAACTACTGTGCGAATAGCAAAGTTTAAATTTCTAAGTTTCATTTCACAAAGAAGCTGGTGATTAACTAATGCTTTTTAAATACTGCCTTTGGATTACTATGTTATGCAAATGTCTTGTGGAACTACAGAGAATTTGGTATCTGTCTCATCATATAATCACCTATTTTTAAATTGTCACATGGTATTTTGTTGTAAATACTGCTGATTTAATGGTATATTTGAAACACTGGGCACATATGGAACATACTCTGGAGACCTGTTTCTGTCCCTGGCAATAACGGGCCCTCAAGATTAACCAGTGTAGTTATGTTGACATGAGCGCATTAGAAACGTCCCTCTGCTGCCTACACCACTGACCCCATATTCTCAGCCTATGTGTAATCCTCAAGTAATTCACTTCTCAAGAACTCAATTCCTTGCATGGCTGGAGCTCTGGCCAGGGACTGATAAAGCCATAAAATGACCAGTGAAAAAAGGCAAAAACAATTCCTTTCAGAATGCAACCAGTTTCTTAATTATATATTTATAGCTGTTCCCTGATTCCTTCCTATGTTATTCATATTCAATCTGAAGTTCACACTAAAGAGCACATCTAAATGTAGCACATTTTAATAAAAGTCTGAGCTGAATCTAATGGACACTTTTTGTGTGTGTCCTGTACACCTGTATTTGCAGCTAACTATAATTTTTGCTTTTCAAACAATGCCATCAAACAACATGCAATTTGTTAATCAGAGAGCGTTTTTTCCACCTCTTTTCATATGTGTTTGGAAATGACCCATTCTTTACAAAACAAATATTATATTATGAACTTTCTAAAGTAAAATGGGCATATAAATCTTGCTAGACTTGGTGTGGCCAACATACAACGTGTAGTCTGAATTCCTTAGCTGCCTTACCATCTACTATAGCTACTTTTCACAGGTGACATTGGATCTTTCTAGATCAAATCTCACAGCAACACAGTAGGTGGTAACCTATGACATATTCTTCAGTTAAGATCTATTATATTGCAAGTAAGCCTTGGCCTGCTCGATAAAACTAATAAATTCCATTTTCTATATCTTTAAATTTCTCCTGCATCTTAGCAATTGTATCCTAATAATTTTGTCTCTTTTCTTTGGGCATAGAAGTGTTAATGCTATTATCCTGATTGAATCTATCAACATTTGAACACGAACTATAAGCAAGAGGTGAGCTAGGATTTCTTATTAAATGCTACAGAATTAATAAGAATTTTTTTTTTTTAAACTTAAAACTTTGCAGTCTTATAGAAGCATGTATCCAGAGGAAACAAGCCTACCACTTAAAGGAAGCCATGTTCTTATGTGAAAATTTTTGGTTATCAAATAATATCAAAATAATGTCATCTTAGAGAGCACCCATCTTGACTTTCTTCTAGTTGAGAATAAGAAACCAAGTCTTAGGAGAAATAAGTGGCTTATACTAAACAATACTAAGAGTTAGTGGCAAAATAAAGAAATGTGTCATCCTAATTCTGGATTGAGTGCTGTTTTTGCTTTACTACCCTGTATCTCTTTGACCCAGTGTTGTTATGCGTGGTGAAACATCAAAATTTTTATTGTCTTTCCCACAGCACTGCACTCATTTTGGGTGGGGAGGGGCAATATATAGATATTATTTTAGACTTTAAAACATGGCAAAAATGTATAACATATCCCATCAAAAATGTCCTAAGTTGGTAATAAAATTTAATCATTCATGCATCCACAAACCATTTATTAAGTTCCTGATCTGGTCCAGTAGTGCTAGGCACTGAGGACGCAAAGATGAAAAAGAGTTACTTTCCTGTTCTCTGTGAGCTTATAGTCCAGTGGCAGTTAGAGGACATTAAACTTAAGACTACAATTAGAAACAAGTGCTAAAACAGAGATATATTGTGAGTCCAAATAAAAGGTCCATATAACCCAGCTTGAGAAAGCTGTGGAGCAACCTGGTGACACAGCATTTGTCGTGAACCACGACAGATGAACGGGGATGTGCCACATGAAGCAGGAGAAGGGGATAAGAACAATTTTATTCTTCTTATTTCTCAGAACACACACCATGGAGACAAGAGGAATTATGTAAATGGAAATAAAGGATCTGGATGAATCAGAAATGAAAAGGTCTGCAAGAGTGAGCTATGAGATAGGCAGCATAGGCTGAAAGGTCTAGCACATGATCATAGGTGTGAGTGTCGAAAACTGGTGGAAATAAATGATTAATTCATATTTTAAAAATCATTTCTTCAAACTCAAGAATGTCTTCAATAGGCATTTATTGAAAAGATATATCTAGTTGCTCAAAATATGCCTCCATTTATCTGAGTTCTAGAGTTATGGCAATGAAAAACATATAAAATCTGTCATGTCGGCAACTTATAGTCTAGTTTCAACTGTGGAAAGCAGAAAACAAATAAATAAATAACTAAAATGTTTATTTTACTTACTTATATCTTCTATGAAAAAAAGCTTAGTAAGGGAAAGGAGAATGATTGAGGAGCGAGAGAGACTATTTCAGGCAGATCGATAAGGGAAGCCCTAATATTTGAGCTAATTTCAGAGTGATATGAAAATCAGTGGGAAGAGTAATCTAGGCTGAGCTAATGGCAAATGTGAAGGCCACAAGGCAGGAATAATCTGGTAGGTTGTTTTGCCAGAATAAAATAAAGAGAGAAAAAAGTAGGAAATGAAAGAAGACAAAAAGGCAGGGAACAGATACTGTCATTTCTTGTAAGGCATATTAAAGACTTCGGATTTTATCTTACATGTTATGGAAAGCCACAGTGAAGAGTTAAGCGGCAGTGTGATTTGATTGATTTATGAGTTACAGGTGTAATTCTGGCTCATATGTGGTCAATAATTAGTAGCAGGGCAAGAGTGGAAGCACAGAGATGACTTGTGAACTGCTGCTTTAGCTCGTGGGAGATGGTCACTTGGACTTTGGATGGTAGCAGTGGAGGTCATGGAGGAGTGGAAGTTAAATATATCATTTAAAGATACAGCCAGAAAGGTCTGGTCATGTTTTGGATGAGACATATCAGGGGAAAAAAATGAAACAAGGATTATTGTGAAGATTTTGGACTGAATATTTACCCAGGCAAATGATGGTACCATTTACCAAGGTGGGAGGAGTTGTGGGAAATAGACGGGACCAATAAGGAGAGCAAGACTAGGTAGGGAAGGAGGTGGGGGTTAAGACAGAAAGCCACGTGATCAGTTTCAACAGCAAGAGACTCATCAATGGACTTAAGTGGTGTTTTAATGTTAAGTAAAATGAGGGCTAAATTAATTATGAATTTATCAAAAGTATGGGTAATATGATCGTTTCAAGAACCTTTCCAGGGACCAATGTGAAAGAAAGACTGATTAGATCAGTCTTGAAGGGAGAGTAGGAAGAAAAAAAAAGATTTTTCTTTCAAGCCATTTCTTTCATCAAAAGGTAAAGTGATGGGGATTGATTTTGTTTATTTTTAAAAAGGCAATCATTACAATGTATTTGTATGCTGTTAAGAATGATCCAGTAAAGATGGATTTACCAATAATATTTATCAACTATGACTTTACAAGAGAACTGTGCCTATGGTTCATTGAATTTACTGCCTCAGTTATGTTATACATTCTGATTATCATGATGGATAAATTATGTCTTATTGAATTCTTTTTTTTAATAGTTTTTTTTTTTTTTAAACAGGTTCTCACTATGTTGCCTAAACTGGTTTTGAACTCTTCCCATCTCAGCCACCCAAAGTGCTGGGATTACAGGCATGAAGCACAATGCCTGGCCAATTTTTTTGTGGAGACGTAGTCTCATTGATTTTTCCTTTTGAGGCAGGGTCTCACTCCTCTCTGTCACCCAAGCTGGAGTGCTGTGGTACAAGATTTTAAAAATATAACTTATGATATAATAAAATAACGTCTCACAAAATATATGCAAGATTCTTATAGGGAGAAATGTAAAGCTGTAATGAATAATATGAAAGAAGAATCACATGAAAAAATATTCCATATTCAACGATTGGAAGAATCAATAATATAGTCTATAAATTAATTCCATTTTCAATCATAATCCTAATAATTTGTATGTGCTCATAAATGTAATTGAACAACTGGTTTAACAATTTGTATTCAAGAGCCAAGATCTAAGAATAGCCAAGACATTGTTGAAAAAGAACGCTGCAGAGAGAACTGGCCTATCAAGAATCATTATTTAAGTAGGTTTGGTACAGGCACAGCCAATTAGAATAATGCAAAAAATTCTTAAAACCTTAAAGCAAAGTCTATGTATACATGTAAACTTGATATAAATTCAACCTGGTATTAGAGATTTATGAGAAATTTAAAATTCTTTATTTATGTTGAAAAAATAAAATTTGACCCCTGTCTTTAACCCCACATAAAAATCAGTTCCAAATGGATTCAAGGCCTAATGAAATGTAAACCTTCAAAGTCCACAGAGGAAAGCATAAAATAACATTTCATTTATTTACTTATTTAGGAGCTGGAGTTTCACTCTTGTTGCCCAGGCTGGAGTGCTGTTGTGCAATCTCAGCTCACTGCAACTTCCACCGAGGTTCAAGCGATTCTCCTGTCTCAGCCTCCTGAGTAGGTGGAATTATAGGAACCCACCACCATGCCTAGCTAATTTTTTGTATTTTTAGTAGACACAAGTTTCATCATGCTGGACCGGCTGGTCTTGAACTCCTGACCTCAGATGATCCACCCACCTCAGCCTCCCAAAGTACTAGGATTATAGACATGAGCCACTGCACCTGGCTTTTTCTATTATTTCTTAAAGAAAGTGTAAGATAAGCACTCTAATGAGAGAAATGGGTACATATGGTTTTATTAAAATTAAACTCTCATCGAGATGCCATAAAGAATGTGAAAATTTAAGCCACAGAGTAGAAGAGATAATTGTAAGATATATGTTTAACAAATATTAGTGTCCAGATGCATAAAGAACTTCTACAAGTAGTTAACAGAAAGGGAAATAACCCAAAAGAAAAATGGGCAAGACACATAGATCAGCAATTCACAAATGGGTAAACTACATGGTCAGTCAACTCAGGGAAATGCATGCCTTCACTGTAACCAGGGAAAGACAAAGAAAAACTACAGTGAGATTTTATTTCATGTTTGTCAGGTTGGCAAATACTTAAAAATTTGGCTGTATCCAGAGTTCTTGAGGGTATAAACACCTATACCCCGATTCGTGCAGCTATTTTGGAAAATAATTTGGAATAACAAGTAAATATGAAGATGAGAAAATCCCATAATAATAATTCTAGTTATATATCCTAAAGGAATTCTTGAACTCTTGAACTCTCGAATTCTTGAAAATATTGTAAATATTGTTTGCTATAGTAAATAAAAGTCAGCCAACAAGAGTGGAAAATAAATTGAGCTATGGTTATACAATTGAGTATTATAAAATACTTGAAAATAAAACAATTGGAAGTATATTTATCAAACATGAGTGAATTTCAAAATCAGAACATTGAGTAGAAAATGCAAGTAAGTGGACATTAATAGCATGACGTCACTTTTGTAAAGTTTAAGAACACAAATATCAATAAAATATTTCAAGAATTGGGAAAGGAGGGTAGTAATAGAAAATTATATAAGCTTTAATTTTATATTTGAAATTATATTTCTTAATTTGGGTATTGGAAACACACATGAAATATTTCATATGAAAACAAGAGATGTATCTTATTTCAGGTAAACTTTATATAAACATTCAGATTTATAAAAGAAACTAGCAAATACTGGTCATTTCAGAAGAGCTATATGTACTTTGCTGAATAAATTATAAAAGAAGAAATTTCTTAGTTACAACATCAAGTTACTTAGAGTATTAACTGCTACAAAATTGTTTATAAAACATTCAGGCAGAAACATTCAACATAATGTTAGATTATAATATAGTGCTTTTTAGTCATTTGTAAGAGCATTCATTTGAAAGTTTCATCAGTCTTCCCAGTTGATAAGTTGAAGACCATACAATTAAAGATCATCATTTTGTTTAGAAGTTCAATAATTATGATCTCCCTGACATAACTTAAATTATTAGGAATTGGCTGTCATTGCCTTTTTTCTCCCCAACTATGCACTATATGAGGAATTCTTCATGCCTTTTTGTAAGCCTAGACTCCTATAGGAAAGCCATCTCACCACAGCAGGCTGTGGTAGTTTGAAGCATTCCATAATGCCAGCTATGTATGCAGTTCAGGTAGTATAAGAGGCTTTAATCATGTGTAGAGAAATAAGGTATGTAAAGCAGATGGAACTCTGTAGGGAACACTGAGGAAATGAGCTCAAAATGCAGATGACGTTCTGCAGGTGGTGGAAAATGTTGATTATTTTTAAGCTCACAATTACAGCCCAAAGATGGATGACAAATGAAGCCCTGTGAACAAGTATAAATCATGACACACCATTCTCACCCACTGGAAGAACGATCTGGAGCTTATATGTGTCTTTTTTCTAGGAAAACATTGGCCATGTTATAGGAAGAAGAATATCTGTTAATGCTCGTGTTCCATTGTAGAGATGTTAAAATTCTTTTACAATACAGCTGGAGTTATTGAGTATATTTATATCAATACTTAGACAAGCTAATCTTCCCTTTCCTTTTTCACTCACACTGGGTAGAGATGTAGTTGATGGGTATTTGCGAGTCAAGAATTCATCTGTGTGGCAATAAGGAGTCTTCTATCCTGTGTAGCAAGGAGATGTTACTCTTTGATTCTTGTTGCTTATAACAGTAACTAGATTTTGATCTTGAATTCAAAGGTGGAGACTAAGTAAATGTCATCTTGGATCCATGACTGACCATTCCTGAGGAACTTTAAAGAGAACTCTCCCTGTTATTTAAGGATACTTTCAAACATATTGCTTGCTCTTCATTTAAAAAAAAAATCACTCCAAATATCTGGTACACCACAATGACCTTCTAGCTGTGGTTCAAATATGCTAAATGGACTGGGTGCAGTGGCTCATGCCTGTAATCCCAGCGCTCTGGGAGGCTGAGGTGGGCAGATCGCTTGAGCTTGGGAGTTTGAGACCAGGCTGGGGAACATGGCAAAACCCCATTTCCACTCAAAATACAAAAAATTAGCTGGGCATGATGGCGCACACCTGTGGTCCTAGCTACTTGGGAGGCTGAGGTTGGAGAATTGCTTGAGCCCAGGAGGTGGAGGCTGCAGTGAACTGAGATTGCTCCACTGCACTCTGACCTGGGCAACAGAGCCAGACTCTATCTCAAAAACAAAGCAGCGGACATTCCTGTTTCCCCTGACTAGAAGATGCTTCCCCTAAAGTCAGGGGCACCTCTGTTTGGTCTCTATTCAGAGGGCATATCCTCACTGAGGCCCACCCGACTGTCCTGTTTAAATGTATAACTCACTCCGCTTTTACCTTTGAAGGAGTTAAAATACCACCCCAGGCCAGCGCGGCGGCTCATGCCTGTAATCTCAGCACTTTGGGAGGCCAAGGCAGGCTGATCACCTGAGTTTGGGAGTTTGAGACCAGCCTGACCAAATGGAGAAATGCTGTCTCTACTAAAAATACAAAATTAGCTGGGCATGGTGGTGCGTGCCTGTAGTCCCAACTACCTGGGAGGCTGAGGCAGGAGAATTGCTTGAACCTGGGAGGCAGAGGTTGCATTGAGCTGAGCTCGTGCCATTGCACTCCAACCTGGGTAACGAGTGAAACTTGTCTCCAAAAAAAAAAAAAAAAAGAAAGAAGAAAATACCACCCCAAAATATGCCACTTTGGCGTGCTGATTGCTTCAAACTGAGCGCACATGGAGAACAGCAAATGCAGGGAGGAGGTTTTTCTGAGCTCCCTTTACCTACCCTGGGAAGGATCCTTCAAAAGGAACTCAATTGTCAGGGAACCCCTCCCCCAGTAATCTCACCAACCAGAGAAGAAAACAGATCACAAGAGACAAAAAGAAAGAAAAACAATCACTAGAAAACTACAACACTCTTAAAATTTACTCATAAGATTTAAGTAGAAAAAGTTGACGGGTCTATATAATTTTACAATATTGCCTAGGATTTTATAAGTAAAAAATCAATTATTTAAATTATAATATGTTTTAGTTGTAAATCCATGTTTATATTATAATTGCATAGCTTCGATTTCAACATACATAATGTAAATTTAAAGTTTTCATAAAGGCAAATGTAGTAAATTTAAACAATGACTAATTTAGCTTTAAAATATGCTCTCAGTGGAAAAACACACTGATTTTCTACTCTTTTCACACCAGCACCAGCACCACAACCAGGAAAAACAAGAGAGGAGCCTCGAGGTGGACCCTGCACTCAGACGATCTCCTATGCTGTGGGCCATTTGTCTTTCTCCAAATTTATTTACTCTCCCCTAAATTTGGACTATATCCACACTACTTATAAGCTTTTAAATCTCACTGGGCTTTCGGGTACTTGGGTTGCTTTCCCATGATGTCCTCCTGCAGGTAATAAATTTGTGTATCTTTCTCCTGATCATCTGTTTCCCTTCAGGTTACTTCATAGACTCAATCATCAAACCCTCAGAAGATAAAAGAGGTATTCCCTCCTCTACCTCATCTCTATTTGTTCCTATAGCTCACATCACCTTCTAACATAGTAAACAATTTCCTTCTTTGTGATGTTTATTTTTTATTATCTGTCTCCCATACCACTTTCCTAAAGGGTGATAAACTCCAGGATGTCAGAGAAGTTTGCTTTTTTAAAAAAACTTTTGCAGATTTTATATACTGATAAATCTCTGCCACCTAGAATAGTGCCCATTAGTCTACAGAAGTTCAGTAAATATTGTACCAATAATATTCCTTAACCCTTTCTTCATTTTGTTTCCAACAGATCTCTCGCATTATCATCATTGATGATTCCTATAAAAAACCCATTTGAAATGCGTGGCCATGTATGTGGCCAGGTATGGTGGCTGACACCTATAATCCCAGCACTTTGGGAGGCTGAGGCAGGAGAATTGCTTGAACCCAGGAGCTTGAGACCAGTCTGGGCAACACAGTGAGACTCTGTCTCTCCAAAAGGTAAAATACAATACAATACAATAAAATAAAATGTAGTTCATAGGGTTATAGAGCCTGCCAGATAGCTCTATAATCATAAGTTTAAAAAAATACTTAGAAAGTTTTTAAAGGTAAAACAATAAAAGTAATGTTTGAAATTATAGATCCCTGTAGAATTTGACCTTTACTTACAATATTTATAAGATACTGAACTGCAAAGACTTTTAACAGAGCAACATAAAAGTACGTGTAAGGAGCAAGGTACTGCTTAAAGCCACTGTGGTTTCTCTTTTCCGAGATGAACAATAAGATAATTATTTCCTATGTTAAGTGTATAAACTCTCTCCTTATAGGGCAAGCAGAATCATGAGCATAGGAGCTTCCATTTATTGAACAACTTGCTTTATTCCAAGCACTGTTCTAGGCCTTGGGCACATGAAGATGATTAACACACATTTTATGCCACCAAAGCTACTGGGAAGAAGATACACAAAATAAGTAATTATGGTACAACCTAAAAACATAAACATTCATTTTCAGGCACCTGCTAGAGTCATCTAAATAATGAGAGGCAGCACATAAATAATAAACACGTTTATAACCTACATCAAATTCTTTAATGTATACAAGATTTAAACAATTCTTTAGTGTTTAATTTTGTAAATATATTTTTTATTGTTGGGAAATTTTATTTTCAGTTAGCAGTTAGTTTAAACTTCAGTTGTACCAGGCTATCCTGAGAGATTATGCTCTTTCTGACATTGCTACCTGAAAGCTTTGATGCAGCAGAAAATATGCAATTGAAAACGACAGTTGAGTTCCCTGTTAACAAGCTAAAATCGCCTAAGATGGCCCTCCCTTTCATGTTGACCCTAGTTCACATCACCGTCTGTCCTTTCAAACATGGGAAGATGAAATACGTCCAAGCAGTTTACATCCTTAAGGGCGCTGTGGGCTGCGTTATATGTGACTTTCCCTTGGAGGGGTTATGGCCCCTTCCCATTGCTTCCAACCCAGGAAGGAGGCTTAATTAAAGGCTCTTTGATAAGACAGATGAAAGAAATTTCATTTACATTAGAAATTTACATTTACATTAAAAAGAAGAGAGAGAGAAAGGAAGAAGGACAGAGAGAAAGAGAAAGGAAGGAATGAAGTGTTGGGGTTCACAAAACAATACCCCACAGTGTGGTGCTTTGGCATGCTGAGTGCCTTGGACTAAAGGAGAAGCAAAGTCTCTCTGATCCCGTGTACCCTGTTTCTTGTCCCCTTTCTGTCCTGAAAGTACAGGGAGGGGCTTTCTCTGAACTTCCCTTGGAAGAAAATTCCCAAATAATCAACCATTGGAAATATTTAATTTTCCCCACTGACTCAGTCCCTAGTCACCGCAGCAGCTTCCACGGTGAGGAGCCTCAGCAACACAGTCGACAGATCACTTTCCTTCGTGAGGATAATTAGCTAGAAATAACTTTTTAGAGAAAGAAAACCTTGAAGATAGCAGAGTTCACATATTCAAAGGGACTAAAATTGGTGTTCTCAATTTTAATTTTAACAAAAGTACAAATGTATTTGGTGATTTCACTCATTAAAAAGAAATTCTCAGTGAGGCTTACGGAAATATTCAAGGGCTTTGAAATCTAGCAAATTCTGTCCCCACGCAGGAACACTACCACACTGCTTTGGTTTAGTCCCTCAGGTCTCACTTTCGAAGCACTTTGTCAGAAAATACCAATCACTTCCCAACACCACGACGCCAGGCCAGGTGCAGATCGGCTGTGCGCTTCCGTACGCTTCTCGAACAATCTATGTTGATGTCTGTGTTTGCATTGATCACAGTGTCTTTGTAATATATTTGTTGTAGCCACCACTCTGTTAAGGTCCCTATGGGTGCATTTTCGTGGTTTAATCTTTATTCCCTTACAGATTACCTGGTATTGGTACTCTACTGCTCAATACATACTTTCTGAGTTAATGAAATAAAATTAAGAATAAAAGAAGTAAAGGTGTTCCCTTCAGCCATCTGGTCACCTGAAACCCAGGTGAGCTTCCTTTGTTTAGAAAGCCGGCCAAAAGCTCTGAGGGAGGAGGCTTTGATTGCTGGCCAGGCAGCCAACCCAGTATCAGAGTCGAAGATCAATCACTCCAGAGGAAGTCTGGAAAAGCTCCTCACTTGACAAGGATTTGGATGGGGCAGGAGTAACTCCAGGGTTAACATCCCCACTACCCCTTCCCTTTACGGATTTCCTTCTCTGGGATCCCCTGCACAGCATGGCAGCTCTCTACCTCTCTCTCTTTCTCTGCCTAAAAATTGCTCTCTGCAAAACTCTTTGGGTCTGCTATTTACTTAACCAGTAAGCTCACGGCACGGCCAGGGCCTTTCTCCCATTCCTGGGGCCAGGGAGCCCAAGGACCTGGGACACCCGGTTACAATAGTTTAATGCTTAAATAGGATATATCATCACTTTTGCCAGATTCTAAGCTAGCAAATCTCTGATTTAGGAATTAAAAAGATCCAGGGGTTCTTTCAAAGGGAAACATTTAAGAAAATAAATCAGTTTCTCAGCACTTTGCAGGAAGGCAGGAAAGTGACTATTAAAATTGCCTTATTTCTCATTACTATTTCAGTATGTTGGCAACACTAAGGTGATTCATTTATAGTAAGTGATGACTATTTCCATAGCCTAAGGCATTACCACCCTTACTTGGGTAAATGAGAAAGTAAACCTTCTGAGTTTCTATGATTATTATTGTGAAATAAAGTAATTTTTGAACTGTGCTACAAAAAATCAAGAGTTGGAAATGGGCATCGGCTATACTGTATGAAGAGCTTAGTGAACAGTGAACAACTTGTTTCTTTGGCCTGGGGGTTATCTAAACCTTTGTTAGACTTGCTACTCACTATCCTGGGAGCAACAATCACAGGAGGCTCACAGTTATTTACATTAGAAAGAAGAGAGAGAGAGAGAGAGAGAGAGAGAGGAGAGAGAGAGAGAGAGAGAGAGAGAGAAACAGATACAACTAGAGAGAAAGAGGGACAGAGAGAAAGAGAAATAAAGGAAGTCCTGGGGTCCACAAAACAGTACCCCAAAATATGGTGCTTTAATATCCTGAGTGCCTTGAACTGTAGGAGAACCAAGTTCTCTGTGATCTTCTGTTCCCTGTTTCTTGCCCCTCATTTTCCCCCAAAAGTGCAGGGAGATGCTTTCTCCAAACTTTCCTTTTCTAAGGGCAGATCCTCTGAAAGAAATACAATTGTCAAGAATTGTCTCTCTGGGAATCTCATCAACTAGGGAAGAGGAATTTCTATCACAAGAGAGGTGGACACCAAGCCCAGACTGTGACTTAGTCAGTCACTTACCTGTTCTTCTGAGGGCTGCTTGAAGACAACTTTTATTACCAAGACAACCTTTGTTCAACATGCATTTCCTTTCCTTATCTCCCATAATTTGTGTCACCACTACCCTCAGAAGCCTCAGGCCCCTATTCCTTTCTGTAGTGCAGGATGTTATATAAGCTTCAGTCATCAAACACATTTTCAAGCCCTGTGTTTTATGGGACTCCATGCATATATATGTAACTAAAGTGTCTACTGTCAGTTGGTTTCATAGGCTCAATTATCAAAAACTCAGAGGGTAGAAAGTTTTTTCAGCCCTATGGAAGGAAGAAAAAATAAAGAAATGGACAATGATCAAAATAACTAATGCTAAGTTATCTAATGTGGTCTAGAGGCAGTAGGTATAGTAGGAAACAATGCACTTGAGGTCAGATGGGAGATTAAACCTTTTGCTGATTTGCACTCTGAACTTGGACAAATCACTTGAAATATCAAGGCCTTAGTTTCCCGAAGTAAAAAGGGAGTATCAGACAAAATGTGCTAAGTCATTTTCATCTCTGAAAGCTGAAAATGTCATTCATTCATTCATTGATATTTGTTTCAAAAGCATTTGTTGAAGACTATTACGGGAATAATTTGATGTCTATTGCGACCTATGTGTAGTGAGAGATGTGAAGTCCAAAGAACATGTTTTTGAAGGCCTCAGAGTGAGTCACACCTGAGGGTGGTTTTCAGAGTTTGCCTGTGTTGCTCTCCGCAACATAATGCAGGTGCATTCCAAGTGCACAAAGAATGACCCACTTGTGCAAATTTCACAAGTGCCAGAGCTCCTGGATTGGCTGGATCCATTATTTACTCTCTAGATAGAGTAAACTCTTCTAAAACTAGAGTTTCCACAAGGTAAATGAATTGTGCTTCCTACTACTCCAAATGAAGAGCAGACAAGCAAAGCGGGTGGGGCAGAGAAGCTCCTGATGTGGGAACAGAGATTAGCTGACAACATCCTGTTTTTTCCCAAAGGAAGAAACAGCAGACAACTAAGGTCATGTCATAAATATAATAAAAACCAACTGGAAGGTACACCCACTGGCTAAACATGGGACAATGTGATCATGAATAAGAGTAACAATTGCAATGAATTGAAGTACATAATGCCAAATAAACAAACATCGGGTATTGCTGATTTCCTTTAGAGAATATTAGAAAACAAATTTATTTTGAAATCCTGTAAATTAAAGAAAAAAATTTAACATTTACCCTATCATTCCTATAAAAACTCAGGATAATCAACTAGTTCAAGAGGGAGCATTTTTTTTTAAGGATAAGTATCCCAAGTGTTTAAAGAACATCATGATTTTTCAACTGCTAGTAATTACACTAATGGTCATCCATGGCTGCTAACATCACAATAGAAAGACAAATAGGCATTTTGGAACTCTTGATGGAAGGATACTGTACCAATTATAAAATGTTATTAACAAACAAATGCAATATAAATCTCATCAAATCTCTAGACCATACCACTGGGAAGATATCAGTTAACAAGACTGTAGGAACAACCATAGGCAGAAGACTTACTTTCTTTTACAAATAAACTGTTAAAATACGGGGAAGAGAAACAGAGACAGAAAAAGATTAAATCTACAAATTAAGAGACTTAAGAAGTGGATCAACTAACCAGTGTGTAGCCTATAGTTAAAGCCAATTGTACATTAAACAATTACAAGACAATGAAGGAAATGTGAACACTGGATTAAGGAATTTTTGTTTCTAGACATGTTACTGTGATTGTGTCATTTTTTTTTAAAAGAGTCATTGCCTTTAAGAGATATATACTAAAATATACTGATGTCTGGAATTTGCTTCAGAATAATGCCATAGGAGGCAGGAGGCAGAGCTACAAATGAAACAACATTGGCTGTGAGTGGAAACTTGCAGAGGCTGAGTAATGGGGACACAGAGCTTTAAAGCGCTCTCTCCAATTTTGGATATGTTTCGAGGCTGATCACTCAGCATAGGAAAAATCTACATTTCTAATAATATTCAAGGAATTACTACAATTCATACGTATGCTAGAAATTTAAATCTATTTTCTACCTCTAAATAAGAGAATGACTACCCCGTGTTATCACCATGACCTATATCACACTCCTCAAATTTTTAGAAAATAGGAACTGATTACAGTAATCAATGTGCAATGATCAAATGTAGTTTAGGGGAAGTGAATATTTATTTTAGGGACATAGTAGTCACAGGGGGAGGGAAGAAATGGAAAGAAAAGGGAAGGGAAGGGAAGGTAAAGGGAGGAGGGAAAGAGCAAGAGAAAAACAAAATGAAACACAGTATCCTGCAGAATGTCCTCTCGGCCAGAAAAGGTGGAGCAAAGGCAGACAACCAACAAAAGAGAGGGAACAAGACTTGGCAGAAATCAGGAAAAATTGCTGGCCCCCCTCCTCTTGGCCCAGACCTCCAGCTAAGAAGGCTTTTCACAGGTTTAAATGGATGGTAAATCAAAGGAAGAATAATACTTCACAACACATGAAAATTATATAAAATGTATATGTCAGTGTCCATAAATAAAGTTTTTTTGGAACTTGGCCATGCTGATTTGTTTACAGATTATCTCTGGCTGCCATTCACTGCAAAGGCAGAGTTAAAGAGTTCTGACAGAGACCATGTGGCTCACAAAGCCTAATGTTACTAATATTATTTACTGTCTGGCTCTTCGCAGGACATTTGCTGAACCCCTCGACAAAAGTAACAAGCAAAAAAGCAAAAAGAGGAAGAAAAATACTTTTTGCTCTGTAGAACTTTTAAACCTCCTAGATGAAACTGAGAAATGACAGTCAGTTCCAAAGGAGTGATCAAGTTATGAGACAGATCAGTGGAGGATGAAAGAGGAGGATTTAACACGCCCATGAGCAGGGTCTGTTCCAATTTCCTGCATGAGGAAAGCATGGTATTCTAAGTATAAAAGTTCTTGATGACCATTTGTAATTTCTTGTACACGTATATTTACATTCTCAAATTTAGTTATTTCATCAGTTATTATGAATAAAGTTGTTTTCAAATATTAAAACCTCAAGAAACACTTAATGGTATTATCTAATTGAATTCAAGTGAACCCTAATATTGAATAATATCATCCCCAAATCATGTCCACCTGGAACCCATGAATGTGACCTTATTTGGAAATAGGGTCTTTGTAGATGTAATCAAGTTAAGATGATATCACAGAATAAGAATGAAGCCTAATCCAATGACTGGTATTCTTATAAGAAGCAGGGAATTTGAAAACAGACACACATGGGGAGAATACCACGTGATGATAAGACAGAGACTGGAAGTATGTGGCCACATGCCAAGGAACTCCAAGGACTGCAACCACCAGAAGCTGGAAGAGGTAAGGAAAGTTTTATTTTCTAGAAATCTTTATTTCAGAATTCTGGTCCCTCAAACTATGAGAGAATAAATTTCTGTTATTTTAAGCCACCTAGTTGATGGTATTTCTTAATCTGTCAGACAATTTTATGCACCATGAAAGCATTTAACCCCTGTTCTGTGTTCTAGGCAAAAGATGGAAGCATTGGAGAAGTTTTTACAACATGGTCCTTATATATAGGGACAGTTTACTTTAGCCCAATGTATTAGTCCATTCTCAAGCTGCTAATAAGACTGGATAATTTATAAGGAAAGAGGTTTGATTGACTTACAGTTCAGCATGGCTGGGGAGGCCTCAGGAAACTTAGAATCATGGAGGAAGGGGAAACAAACGTCCCTCTCCACATGGTGGCAGGAGGGAGAAGTGCCAAGCAAAGAGGGGAAAGTCCTTTATAAAACCATCAGATCACACGAGAAATCACTCACTCTCACAAGAAAAGAATAGGGGTAACTGTCCCCATGAGTCAATTAACTCCCACCAAATTCCTCCCATGATATGTGGAGATTATGGGAACTACAATTCAAGATGAGATTTGAGTGGGGACACAGCCAAACCATATCACCCAATGATAGCAGAAGTAAGAAAATATTCTCAGTAAGCCAACAGTGTAGGGCTTATGCACTGATAATCATAATTTAAGACATTTGAGAGGCTTACAAATGAGGATGCTGAATAGAAAGGCTGTAATTTCACCTTGGAATACTATGCAGCCATTAAAAAGAATGAGTTCTTGTTTTTTGCAGGGACACGGATGAAGCTGGAAACCACATTCGCAGCAAACTAAGACAGGAACAGAAAACCAAACATTTCATGTTCTCATTCAAGCAAGAGCTGAGGAATGAGAACACATGGACACAGAGAGGGGAACATTACACATTGGTGCCTGTTGAGGGGTGGGTAGAGAGGAGAGAGAGAACATTAGGACAAATACCTAATGCATGCGGGACTTAAAACCTAGATGATGGGTTGATAGGTGCAACAAACCACCATGGCACATGTAGACCTATATAGCAAACCTGCACTTTCTGCACATGTATCCCAGAACTTAAAGTAAAATAAATAAATCAATAAAGGCTGGGTACGATGGCTCATGCCTATAATCCCAGCACTTTGGGAGGCTGAGGCAGGTGAATTACAAGGTCAGGAGTTTGAGACCAGCCTGACCAATATGGTGAAACCCAGTCTTTACTAATAATACAAAAATTAGCTGGGTGTGGTGGTGCATGCCTGTAATCCCAGCTACTCAAGAAGCTAAGGCAGGAGAATCACTTGAACCGGGAGGCAGAGGTTGCAGTGAGCCAAGATTGTGCCACTGCATTCCAGAGCCTGGGTGACAGAGTGAGATTCTATCAGAAAGAAAGTAAGGAAGGAAGAAACGAAGGAAGGAAGGAGGGAGGGAAGGAGGGAGGGAGGGAAAGAAGGAAGGAGGGAAGGAGGGAGGGAGGGAAGGAAGGAGGGAGAGAGGGAGGGAAGGAAGGAAGGAAGAGGGGAAGGGGGAATCCACCCACCTCGGCCTCCCACAGTGCTGGGATTAAAGGCATGAGCCACCGTGCCTGGCCCAAATGATATCTTAAAAGATGAAACAGGGAAAAGAGACTAAGTAAGAATTCAATAGGACAGGTAGTTCTCAGGAAATAGATTATAGTAATAAATACTAACAGGAAGTATCTCCTTAGGGTGAACATGGACAGTGTCAAAGCAACTGATGTTTGAACTTGTCCTAAAGGATCAAAAAGTAAGTGATGGAGGATGGGGCTGGGTTGGGAGTGAGGAGCATGGGTACGTGGGACAGGGGAATGTTCTAGATAAAAGGAAGAGATGGTACAAATGTTACTGGAAAAAAGTCCCAATCCAGACCCCAAGTGAGGGTTCTTGGATCTAGTGCAAGAAAAAATTTAGGGCAAGTCCATGGAGCAAAGTGAAAGCAAGTTTATTAAGAAGGTAAAGGGATAAAAAAAATAGCTACTCCATAGGCAAGGCAGCCCCGAGGGCTGATGGTTACCCATTTTTACGATTATTTCTTGATTATATGCTAAACAAGGGGTGGATTATTCATGAGTTTTCTGGGAAAGGGGTGGGCAATTCCCTGGAACTGAGGGTTCTTCCCTTTTATAGACCATATAGGGTAACCTCCTGACATGGCCATGGTAGTTGTAAATTGTCATGGTGCTGGAGGGAGTGTAGCAATGAGGATGACCAAGGTCACTCCCATTGCCATCTTGGTTTTGGTGGTCCTGGCTGGCTTCTTTACTGTGGCCTCTTCTATTGGTGAAGTCTATTTATGACCTGTATCTTGTGCCAAGCTCCGATTTCATCCTGTGACTTAGTATGCCTAATTGGGAATGCAGCCCAGTAGGTCTCAGACTCATTTTACCCAGCCCCTATTCACGATGGAGTTGCTCTGGTGCTAATGCCTCTGAGACACAAAGGTTGTAAGATGAGAAACAACTTGGTGAGTTCCAGAAAAAAAATAGGGCGGAATGAGATGGGGCTCAGGCTGAGGTTAGCAAGAAGCCATTCTGCACAAGGTTTGAGGCCCCAAGAAGGAGTGTGGATACCTAACACAACGGATGATAGGAAGCACCAAAAGGTTTTAAGCTGGGAAGCAAGATAATCAAATTTCTGTATTTAAAAGATCACTCTGGCTGTTACATGGAGAATGCATTGGGGTAGGTAGGGGTAGAAGATCTTGTAGCTCTGAATAGAGGTGAGAGTAGCTACAATCGAGGTGATGGCAGTGGACATAAGGTAAATAAGTTTAAAATATATTTGACATAACTTACAAAAATCAGTTATTGATGGGTTCGATACTGTAGGTAGTGAAAGAGAGTGAGAAAAAGAAAAGGAGAGAAAAAGAGACGAGTGTGTAGGATGACTGCCAGCTTTTTATCTCAAATGAATAAATGAAAGAACACATTTTCCTGGTGGAGGGATCAAAGATTTCATTTTTAACAAGTCAGGCTGGAGATGCCTGAGAGACGGTTAAATGCTGATTCCTGGTAAATGAGATGTAAACATCTGAAGCTTAATAGATGTGGCTGTTGGAGTTGGAGCATGAAGACTGCATCTAGTGCCATATGGAAGAAATGGAAGAGATGACCACCAAGAAAAAAAATTTAGACATCAAGCCAAGAGAAGAAAGTCCAGGGTAAGGCCTGGGGAACTCCAACTTTTAGAGGTCACAGAGAGAGTCTTCAAAGAAGACGGAGGTCAACAAAATCTTGTAAGAACCTCACAGTTAGACACTCTGTACTCTCACTGTATCACCATCACCCTCTCTACTCCAGACTCAGCAACTACAGCTTCTGAGGAGGGTCTCAGGACAGGTAGCAAGGTTGAAAGGTAAAAGCGCCACAAGAATTGTTCAGGTAAAGTGCTGTGCACGCAAATGATCAACTGCTAGCTGTAATTGGAAAAGCATTTTGAGACCTGAGCTATGGCTATAAGTTATTATGGAAAGCAAGATGAAGAATACTCTTCACTAGATCATTTGCTTCCATCGAATACATTATTTCAAATGAGATGATGTACATCAGTAGGGAATATTTTAAGCCACCTAATGTTTTTAAATGTCCCCATAAAAATTCTGAAACTTTTTCAATTTCTAAGTATGAGTTACATATCGGATAGAGTAACATTTATATCCAGACCTGCATAATATTTCCCGAACGACACTTCTTTGGAGATTGGAAAATAAGATGTAACAATACAATTGCATGCATAAATTGGTGAATCATTTGAATGCTAAGGTTAAGGGATGATAAACAGAGATCAGGGCTACTAAATCTAGACATGAGTCACAAAGATAAGAAGGAATTCATAAAAGGTTTACTGACTATGGCTGTTAGAGGAGAGTGACACATTAAGAATAGAGAAAATATACGACTACATCAATACTCTTTTTATCGAAGGAGATGATCCTTACATGTCTTCCTATCTTAGTTCCCTGAAAACAATCTGGGTATGTCTACATTCTGCCTCCACTCTGGATTTGGGCCCCATGCAGAAAGTGAGGGGGGGAGGAAAGTCTGGTTTTGCTTTGCTCCTCTCTCTGCTATCTTTTGCTCTTCTTTGCACATCAGTTTTATTTCTTCTTTTTGACTTTCATTCTACCTTTATCTCTTCCTCTCTCCTCTTCCATCTCTTCTCTTTCTCCTTCCTTTTTCTCTCTTGTATATCATTAACAAAAAGGCCTATTTATTGTGTGATAAGAACTTTGTTGTCACTATGTTCTCTTTTTTACTACATTCCTTCTTACTTTAGAGATTACCTTGGTTAATCCATGCTTTTGATTATGGTAAAACCTAAGTTTAGTAGTTCAGGAAAAATTCTCTCTAAAACTGCTATCTTGCTTAGAGTTTCTGAAAGCCCAGGCTCAAAGCTGAGTACAATAATAACTCTCAGTTGTGATGAATATCCAGTAGAACTCCGACTCAGATCTTGACTTGGGAGGGGTGGAGAAGGCAAAAACCCAGACAATGAGCAGATCAGATAGTATTTCAAAGCATCTTCTTGCCCCAAGAGCATGACTTAGAAATCTTTATATATGCTATTTGTTAATTCATAAGCAGGTATTCAAGCCCCTCATCAAAGGCTATCTTTTTGATGAATAAAACCTTGCTCACTGGTATATGGTGAGATCTATGAAATGTATGTTATGGCAGCCAGACAACTTCACCTGCCACCACGCAAGCCACTGCTAGCTCCTGAGGCCACAGCCCAAAGCAGAAGATCAAACCCAAGACACCAGAGGGTATCGGGGCGTGATGGCGTGCACCTGTAGTCCCAGATACTCGGGAGGCTGAGGCAGGGAGAGCACGTGAACCCGGGAGGTGGAGACGGAGATTGCAGTGAGCAAAGATTGCGCTACTGCACTCCAGCCTGATGACAGAGCAAGGCTCCATCTCAAAAAAAAAAAAAAAAAAAAAAAAGCCACCAGGGGATGGCAAGTCCTCTCTTGCTCTCTTGCCTTGTGAATGTTGAAGTTGTAGGAGTGAATGTGGGAAGTGGAAATAAAATATACTTTCACATGTCTACACCAACCCCCATGTCTGTCTCCTCATCTTTAAAGCAGAGATTATAACAGAACCTGCCCACTTCATGAAGCTGTTTTCAGGAATAAACGGGTTGCTACACAAAAATCACTTAGGAGAGAGCCTGTTTTATACCAAGCCCTCGATAAATGGCAACAATTGTTATAATTTGGACTTCCTCTTCCTCTGCCAGTCTTTAAAATTTCTAAGAAATGGAGAGATATTAAAGCTGGACACACACTGAACAGTCTGAAGCAAATGTGATAAAGTTGTCTTCTTCAAAAGCTCTTAAATCTTGATCTCCCAAAATGCCTTATCTCAAACAGGAGGATTACAGGTAGAATAAATGACAACAATGTTAGTCGTAGCCAACTATGACCCCAAGCACTGTTCTAACCAATTTCTCATTTAATCCTAACACCTCTTTACATGATAGGTCCTTTAAAGTTGCTATTTTACAATTGAGGAAATGGAGATTTTTAAAGGCCTAAATAATCTACCTAAGGTTAAACAGATAGTAAGTGTTAAAAGAAGGATAGAACCCAGGTCTTTTTGACTGAAGAGGCTGTGAAATCAATCAAGTGGCTGAAATTAATAATAGAGCTATGCCACTTACCATTCAATTCATTTCCTAGGTTCCCAGAGTACCTTAACCAACTTCCTTGGCTTATCCAGGCTTCAATGTCCATACTGTAAATTATGCTATACATACTAGATGATCAGTAAGATTCCTTCCATCTCTGAATCTCCACAGTTCTGTTATTTTGCCACAGGGATAATAAACAAATGAAAAAAAAAATGAGGAAAGGCCTTTTTCACCATTATTGTTTTATCCTTTCCCTAAAATTATAATGTCTGTTCCTTTTTCATTTCTCCTAAGCGAAAGTTGCTCTGCAAGGTTGCCTCAAGGGTAATGTTTGTTTTGTGAAAGTTACAGAAAGATAAAAATATGTAGGTAATAATATTCTGTGTGATGTAATTTTAATGGAAATAATGTTTCGAGTACGGTTTAATCTTTTCTTTTCCAAGTCTTTGCCTCGCATCCTGCAGCTATGCAATATGTGAGCTGTGGGGTTGTCTCTCACCTTCATAGCAGCAGGATGTGACCGTTTGGAAGGGTTTCTCTAGAGCAATAGATAATTTTGGCTTGAAGTAAGCCTTGATCAAAGATTACACTCTTCATTTGTCCTTAGGGCCTAGACCTGGAGAAGATATGAGGGGCTTAATGAAAATTTCACAGTAGGTTGGAGAGAAATTTATCCTCTATGCCTTGTTAGGCATTCTTTTGTTCTTGTCGTGAAAATGTGGATTGGTGGCAGGATGTAATTTGCTGCAGATATCATTTTACATTTTCTAAACAGTGAAATGTAAAGAAAACAGTTTGAGGATGTTGAGAAAAAGGCAGTAAATTTGTTAATATGAATTGAGTCATGAGATATTTCATAGAATTAAGTTTATTTGAAAAATACAGAAAAGTATAACAAAAGAATAAATTGTGTACAGCCTAATCACTTGCAAAAAATAGAAATAACTACTTTTAATTATTAGTGTATTAATTTTCATTAATTGGTGTGTTAATTTTCTACGTAGACTTTTAATTTTTATATGCATATTGTTATAATTATACCATGTATGCCAATTATAGTTGACCGTTTTGTTTAGTAAAATTGAATGGTTTATTTTTAAGCTAGCTTAGAGTATAGAAATAATATACAAAAATGTTTCTTCTAGCTAGTCTTTTTTATTCATTTGTATATTTATTCATTCACTTATGTATCAAATGTTTACCAAATATCCAAGAGGAGCAGCCCTTTGCTAGGCACTAAAAATGTAAAAATAAATCAATACACAGCCCCTACTCACAGATGCTCAGTCCAAGGCCGAAGTAATTATCCTATACAATGTCAGTGATATGAAAGATATTATAATATGGCAGACAGAGGAAGATCAGCTAACTCAGACAATGGTGAAAATGATGGTCTGCTAATGTTTTTCATAGGTGATATGGAGCCATGCTTCTTGGAATATATTAATTTATTACTTAAAAAGACTAGATTAGGGCTGAGAAGAAATTTCAGGCTTAGAGAATTTGTAAAGGCCCTGAACTGCAAGTAGTTCACTATTGTTGTAGCTGAGAGCATGAGTGTTTATCTGGTGAGAGGAAGAACAGGGCTGTAGACAGATTACAGCTCTTTGAGGATATACTATAGCAGTGGACGTTATCCTGAAGGGTACTGGGAACCAATGAAAGATTCAAGCAGAATAAAATAGGATCAAATTTTTATTTTTGAATGATTATTCTGCTGGTTTGGGAGAGAACTGATCATAAGAGTATAATCTAAAACCAGAAAACCAATAAACATAAATAAAAAAGGAAGGAAATGGTAAAGCGATGGTATTGAAAGCAGAGGAAAGGAATTAAAAGATACTCATGTGTTGAATTGTGTCCTCTCAACATTTCTAGGTTGAAGTCTTAATCCCCAGTACTTTCAAATTTGACTATATTTAGAGATAGGACCTTTAAAGAGGGGGTAAAACTAAAATGAGGCTAGGAAGATGAGCCTTCATTTAATCCAACTGATGTCTTCACAAGAAGAGGAAATGAGGAAAGACCATTTGAAGCCACAAAGAGAAGGCTGTCAACTGCAGGCCAAGGAGAAAGGCCATAGAAAAAGCAAATCTACAGACACCTTGATCTTGGACTCCAAGACTCCAGAAGCTGAGAAAATAAATTTCTATTGTTTAAATTACCCAGTCCACGGTATTTTGTTATGGCAACCCTAGAAAACAAATGCAGATACTAAAGAAAAAATGAAATGACTTGTTTAGTAACTAGATGCTTTGAGTATAAGGCAAACCGAGATGCAGGAAAACTTGAAGGGTTTTGGTTTGAGTGACAGGTTCACACAGATGCCCTTCACTAAGTTAGGAAATCCAAGACTGTGGTAAATGATAAATTTAAATTGGCAAATGAAGAGTTGAAGGAGCTTGGGGAATATTTCAGAAGAGATGTCAGCATGCTACTAGAAACATGAAAGCTCAGGGGAGGTGTAGAGGTTTGCTACTCTCTCTCACTCAGCAGTTTTCTCTTTAGATACTTGGATGTTCCAATCCCTCATTTAAAAATGAGCTCAGCTTGTGTTGTTCTATCCGAGAGGGCTTTCCTGGTCATTCTATGTAAACTTTCACCTCCCGCCACCACCATCCACTTCCCTGGATCTGCCTTTACACCTATCACCACTTGCTTAGAATATACCCACTTGTCTATGTTCTGCCTCTTCTGATTAGAGTGCAAAGTCTGTGAGAGCAGGAATGTTATGTGCTGTTCCCTAACAGAATCCTCAGTATTTGTATATTAGTCTGTTCTCATGCTGCTATAAAGAAATAACTGAGACTGGGTAATTGATAAAGAAAAGAGGTTTAATTGGCTCACAGTTCAATGAGTCCAGTATAGCTGGAGATCATGGTGGAAGGCACCTCTTCACAGGGCAGCAGGAGAGGGAATGAGTGCTAAGCAGAGGGGGAGGCCCCTTATAAAAACCATCAGATCTCATGAGGACTCACTCATTGTTAAAAGAACAGCATGAGGGAAACCATCCCCCCATGATTTAATTATCTCCACCTGGTCCCACCACCCCTTTGGGATGTAGTTTGTCGCTAATTTCCCAATGTGTCCTGCCCTTGACACACTGGGATTATTACAGTTCAATGTAAGATTTGGGTGGGGACACTGAGCCAAACCATTTCAATTTGGAACAGGTTATGGCATGTAACAAGCTATCAATAATTTTTTTAAATAAATCAAAAAGAAAAAATAAGGGAAGAAAGGATGAGGAAGGGAAAAGTAATCAATCTACTACCTGTTTCTGTGTGACTCACAAACTAAGTATGTTTTTACACTTTTAAATGGTTGGAAAGAAGTGGAATAATATTTTGTAATGTGAAAATTTATGAAACTTAAATTTCAGTGCCCATCAATAAGTGCTATTGGAACACAGCCATGCTCATTCATTTATGTGTCTTCCATCACTACCTTTACCTACAATGACAGAGTTCAGTAGCTGCCATAGAAACCACATGAGGTCCATAAAGCCAATAATATTGACTGTACGGCCCTCTACAATAAAAGCCAGATATACACAATCTACAGGATCTCCCATGCTGCTAGTGGGAGTGCATCTTGATGCCATCCCTTTGGGACATAGATTGTCAGTAATTTCTAAAACTGAACAGCTCTATAATCTTGTACCAATAAATTCTTGTTAAGTATATATCCCTAGGATACTCATGCACCTTTAGGATAGGTGACATTTAGAAGAATATTCACAGCAGCACTGTTCATAATAGAAAAACTTAGAGGTGATCCAAAAGCTTATTAATGGGAGAGTGAAAAATACACTATGATACAGGCATGTACAAGGGAAGAGGCTGGGCAATACTATGTTATGTTATATACAGCATGATACACATTTTATAAATTAAAAAAAATATTTTTAAGAAATACATTTGGCCAAGCACAGTGGCTCACTCCTGATATCCCAGCACTTTGGGAGGCTGAGGTGAGCGAAACATCAGGTCAGGAAATCGAGACCATCCTGTTTAACATGGTGAAACCCCATCTCTACTAAAAATACAAAAAATTAGCTGGGTGTGGTTGCACACGCCCGTAGTCTCAGCTAGTCAGGTGGCTGAGGCAAGTGAATTGCTTGAATCCGGGAGTCGGAGGTTGCAGCAAGCAGAGATTACACCACTTCACTGCAGTGTGGGCGACAGAGTGAGATTCCATCTCAAAAAAAGAAAAGAAAAAAAAATTACATGCAATAAAACTACAAAAAGTATACCAAGAAAATGCAGGATTCAGGTTGCTGGTTACTTCGAGATGGCAAAGGGAGAAGGAGAGGGGAATGAGAAGGACCATAGGTTTAGCATATTATTGACATGCTCCTTGCTCTTTGGAAGGGGGCTGATGGACTCATAAACCCTTATTATATTATTGTAAGATAAAAGTTGATAAGTTATTGATGAATAATGAGAGTCTGTCACAAGCCAAGGATTATAATCTGTTGAATTTTGTGCATGCAAATTTCCGTTAGGGTAAAAATTTTCAACAAACTTGAGTTCTAGTCTTAAAACTTTTACTAACCAGCTGTTTGATTTGGGCAAAATTACTTTAGTTCTCTAGACCTTTATTTTTTAAACAAAACAAAGAACTTGATCATTTCTAAGGAAACATTCAATTCTAAATGTCTATGATTCTGTAAAATATGTGGCAGAGTTTTTTTAATTCACAATTCAAGGAAATGATAAACAGAAATAAATGGATCGTTTAAAATATTCAGTTTTTGTTACCAAAGATTCACTTAGGGTTTCAAAAGCCAATCACCCTCTCCATGAAGTAATCAATATACCCCCTTGTAATGCAGAGCAGCACTCTTGCTTTAATTGCTAGTTACTGCATTCTTTTTGTAGTCTCTACAATTAAAGAAGCTTTAAAATAAGGTAATGAACCAGTATAAATGTCTCAAACATGAATAAGTGATGAGGCCCCTGTCTACAGACCAGCTGCTTGCCAGCCCTTGTTGTGAGGTTGTGTGAATTATTGATGCCATACCATAGTTCCTATAAATGTCAGTTGCCTGAAGAAGCTTACATTCCTCTCTTTTGGCATCAGGCTGGCCAGCTGTCCCCTCAATATTGCCTGGCACTATGGCATGAAGAAAAGAACATAACGGCACATTCAATTAGCTTGGTTCTAATTATTATATCAATATAGAGAAGAGAGTAATTTACAGGTTGATAATGTTCTTGAGTAGTCAAAAATTAAAACCTAGGGCAATATGTCTTCTTTTACATTAAAATATCCAAATCTTTGGAGTACTATAGCTAGAAGGGGTGAAGAATGAGTGCTTCTGTTGATAAATTCTAATACATCTATTCATATTATATCTTCTTCTTTGCAAACTGTCTTCTCATAAAGTAGTGAACCTCTTTTTAAATGTTTGTTCTAGACTACCCCAGCAATCTGGTTCTAGGTGATCATCTTTTCCTGGGGTGAGATGATCCCATCTTTTTCAGGGATCATCTCTTCCCTCCTCAAAAAGGAGGCTCCAGGTACATCCAGCACCTCTTTCTCTCATTTTTTCTCTCTCTCTGTATGTCCATGTCTTTTTCTCTTTTACATAAAGTCTGAGACTCTAAGAAATTCTATAACTTATAAAGTAGTGTATCTATGTATCTATCTTTTTGGATTTAGAAATAGTTCTGAGTTACCTGCTTTATCTATATTTGTATTATGGAACATTTATAGTTGGATGGGAGCTTAAATTTTATCTAGTTCAATTATCTCATTTTCTAAACAGGAAAACAAAGGCTCAGAAAAGCAAATTTATTTGTCCCTGGACTCACGATCATACATAGAGTGGAGAAATATAGCCCAAGACTTCTGGCTTCGAATATAATATACTTTCAAATAATGCAATTTTCTCCCCTAACTATGCTATGATGGGGAGAGAAAAAAAATCACACAAATGAAGTATTTTAAAAATCAAACACCAGAGTCTTTAAATATATTGGTTTCTTACTTAAAGTTCCAAGTAAAATACCACTATGAACCTTATTGCCTTTAAAAGAATGTCTGATCGTCAGAAGAGACTTGGACAGTGAAGGATGGAATGGTAGAATTTTGCTGGGCATTGATAAATCTTTGCTGTTGCTTTTAGATAAATAATCCTTCAACAGAACACTTCCAACTCTATAAGCATGGGTTACAGTAGCAGTCTAATGTTCATTGCAGATGAGTTTAGGTAATTCTTAGGGGTGTACAAAATCCAAAGTAGATCAAGTTCAAAAATAAAGCTGAGAAAGGTAAAATATGCTGAAATGTAGGCAAAACAGCCAAGAGAAAACAGAAATGAGGATTCTCTTGTCTCTGTCAGTTCTCTTGCCTGTGCTGCCTGGCTGATGGAAGTTTGCACAGAGGAAGGCTCACCAACTTCATGCTATAAAAACACAGGTGTAACATTTTTCTGACATGAATAAGTGACATTGTCACCAGTCTTGTCAACTCTAGGCTTGAGTCTTATCCTAGCAGCACTTCTGAACTGAGAAGGTTTTAGGAATGTCTTATTCATAGTGCTAATTCACAAGTGTTGACCCTGCATGCTATAAAGCAAATAGAGAGCAACATCTAATGAAGAGGTAACTGTGGTCCACGTGCTTAAGATGTCAACGTGGTCCCAGGATGTAATTAAATGTATTTCAGCTGCAACCACTTCCTCTCCTCACTGCTCTTTTGGGGATTCCTGTGGTTTGTTAGTTGTCGGTACTTACTCAATTCACCAAAAACAAAGTATCTGTTAAACAACTTTGCACTGAAGTGTCACTAGATTTTAATAGACAGTGGCTCGAAAGGGTAATGATGAGCATAAATGCTTAGACTCTGTGTTGCCAGGCCACAGGTAGCCCATATGGTGTCTTTGCATGAATTAGAAAAAGGTGTCGCTTTCTGCACAAATGCAGATCAGTGGCAGAGCATGTGGTTTCCAAGTGGAACAGGAACTGATTTCAGCCCTGACTCACTAGTCTGGCTGCCCTTGTGCAAGGAACAACCAATACAACGAATGACAAGCCAAATGGCAGCACAAATGCACAGGTTAGCCGTGAAGGGTATTTCTGTTTTGTTTCTGCCTCATTCCATTCCCTCTTTTCCTTTCTCCTTTCCTCCCTTCTTTCCTTCCTCCTTTCCTCTCTTCTTCCCTTCCTCTTTTCTCCCTCCTTTCCTTTCTCCTTTCCTTCCTCCTTTCCTCCCTCCTTTCCTTCCTCCTTTTCTCCCTTCTTTCCTTCCTCCTTCTCTCTCTCCTTCTTTCCCTTTCTCCCTTTCTTCTTTCCATTTGTGTGTGTGTATGTAAATTAAAAATAGACGTCTAAGCCTGCCCCTAAGCCATCTGAATGGACCCTTCCTCTTGACCAAGCATTCCAAAGTTAACCTAAAAAACCAGTCCAGGCCCTGATAGAAAGGAAGAGTCAGATATGCCTCATTATATCCTCCTTTCTTTTGAAATTCAGCCCTAGCTGACCAGCATTAATATCAAAAAAGATCTTAAGACTGATAGAACAGTTTCTTTAAGTCTGAGAACTTTAAAACATTTAAAATCGTAAGAAATATTTGCAATCTATTCTCTGAAGCCTGTTACCTGGAGGCTTCATCTGTATAATAAAATCTTTGTCTCCACAACCCCTTAACATAACCCAGAGATGCCATTCTCTTGATTCTATGTCTTTAGACAATAACTAAATGCTTTCAATTAATTACCAATCAGAAAATATTTGAATTTACCTATGACCTGGAAGCCCCTGACCCCCAACTCCATCCTGCTTCCAGTTGTCCCACCTTTCTGGACTGAACCAATGTACAGCTTACACGTATTGACTGATGTTTTAAGTCTCCCTAGAATGTGTAAAACCAAGTTGGGCACATATTCTCAGGATCTCCCAAGGGCTATGCCATGGGCCATTGGCCACTCATATTTGGCTCAGAATAAATCCCTTCAAATAGTTTACTGACATACAGCTTATAAAGTATTATATATATATATAAACACATACACACACACACACACACACACACACACACACACACACTTTTAGGGGGTAAAACACCACAGAAATTTCATAGAAAATAATTTAAAATAAGTTGGTCAATTATTTAAAACCTGATTTAATTAAAGGTGAGAGATTGTAAGAATTTATATTTTGGCCTCCAATGTACCTTTGCCTATTATTTATTCCTAGTGGTGATTCCAGATTAATATCATCTATATCTATATAAAAATATTGATATATATATAGATCTATATATATCATCTATGTATATATTAATAGATCTATATATCTATAATATGACATAAATAATATATATGATTTACATGTATATGATTATATACAATATAAATATATACTTATCTTTACATATAATTTTATATCTTATACACATATAAATTTGTATATATATAACCACTCACCAAAGTTATTTTATTCCTAACTCATAGTAATAATATTTCATTTTTAAAAATTAGAACAGCATGCTAAATAATGCAGTATATAAGGATATGCTGCAGTATATAAGGATATAATGCAGTATATAAGGATATACTGCATTATTTAAAACTAATACTGCATATTTAAAAAAATAATACAATTTAATTTCTTGCAGTATATAAGGATATAATGCACTATATAAGGATATATGCAGTATGTAAGGACATACTGCATTATTTAAAAAATAATACTGCATACTTTAACAAATAATACAATTTAATTACCTGACATCTTTAACTGGGTAAGCCAACCAACCCAAGTCTGTAAATATACCTGCTTCTGATGTGGAACTGACATATGGAGACAGTAAATTAAGTTTATGGGAACGGCTTTTATATAGCTGTTTCTGTCAAATAGGAAAGTGCAGACAGAAGGCTGCGGGCAACAGAGACTCAGAGGCTGATGCACCTTAGGAGATCCAGGAGGTCCTAGGAAGGTCACTCAGATTCTCACTGAGGGTCATGCCAATCAATGTCCATCCTGGCCACACACTTTGTCTCAAGATCTCCACAGGCCATCAAGGGCAGCCTTCTTTCCTGATCCTGGGAGCTGGGGATAGCGAGTTTTTATGAGGCTTCCCCAAGAGGCCACCTCAGCAGCGTGGCCTGTGCAAGCATGGAGATGCCTGCCTGCAGCAGCCTCTTCAAAGCAGAGCCATTTCTCTCTTAAGAACATCTCTGGATCAGAGAGGAAGAGGAAAGAAGCGCTGAGCTGTTCACATCAAAAGCAGTGGAGCTGCTAACCCTGTTTCAGGCAATTCCATTTACAGACTTACACGTGACATTTTCTTCTAATACCTTTTCTACACAAATTTGTATTTCTCTACTATTTTTTCACAAGCAAACCAGGTTATGGGTTTGACTCTGTGGTAATAAAATAGATGATTGTACCTCATGAATCAACAGCTTTAATTTTTCCATTTGCTATTAGGACAAAATTTGAAAATATTCCTTAAATTTATCCATTACATATTTCAGAATAAGGAAATGACTTTCTACAATTATCCCTTACAAAGGAGTAAATGAAGGAAGACTTGCTTGCCTTGAAAAAGATGTTGACTTCTGCTCCTAGATATTTCTAAAATGTCCAATAAATGTATATAGAGGGAATATTAAAGTATGCATTGTTATATATCATAATTAGGAGACATGTATTGTAATATACACTACTACTCTGTGCACCACTAAGAGAAAATGAAACATCTCAAAAGAGCTCTTCTAATCTTTTTAAATTATATCACTTTTGTGCATACTTGAAAAGGAAAACATAAGTGACATGACTTGGTTAAGCTATTCCCCAAATTTCTTCTCCTTCAAAGTCTGACTCTCTTGAAGCACTTTTCAGCTTGAATCATTGATGTGCCCTCTGAATGGTTCTCTGTGTCTACAAAGGCACTGGTGAGTTCTTAGAAAGGGCGAGCCTCTACTTTCCCCAGAACTTCCCTCTAAGGCACTGAGGCCTATTCAAGTTTTGATGCAAGTGTCATATGTCTACAGGCAAAGACAGCCATGCCATAGTCTTGGCGTGACCAGCAGAGATTGTAAGATGCTTCCGATAGTAAGACACATGCCGAATTCAGGGATGTTGAATTGTGAATAATCATGTTCATCTGAGAATCAATTAACTATTTTTTTTTACCTGAGACACTGACAGTAAATATAATATTGATATTTTATAATGTTGACTTACCAGGCATCTCCCCTTAGAGAATATGCTATGAGTACTTTGGTGTCCCCATAATGTGAATATGTGAGGCATATAATTATTTTTAAAGAGTTAAACTTTAAAATTGATAACTGGATCAGAAGAGAAAAATGTAAACTAACCTATATGAGACAGATTGATTTGTATATCTGAAAGAACCGATTTTCATATGTTTGACATCATATATATATATGTGTGTACATGTATGTGTGTATATGTGTATATATATACACATATATATGTACATATATATACACATATATATGTGTGTGTGTGTGTGTGTATATATATATATATATATATATATATATATACACACGCATACATAAAATAAATGAGCAGAATGGCGTTTGTTCCATTTTAGAAGTTTGGAAAAATAATAGAGTCACAGGAGCAGAAGTGGTTGGTGACTGTCAAAGCACTATCCAATGGAAAGGGAATTTTATCCAGCAGAACTAAAGTAGCAAAATAATGCAACAAACAGGCTTAGCCATATGTCATCTATTCATGTGATTTATGTAATTCCTTTCATACTGATTCTAAGTCCCCAAATGGAGCTGATTATGTAGAACTGCCATAGGGAGAGGATGCAGTAGTTATAATTTTGAGCATCAGATAATTATTTCTCATACATTAAATGGCTTTTTAGTTTTATACATCAATATACTAAGTTTTAGTTAATGGGTCACTCGCTTAGGGTTTCGCCACCTCTTGTTTTTCAACAGGGTGTCTGGACAGTAATAATATTATGAGTGTAATGAATATCACCTTATGAGACTTCCTGGGCATCTGCCTGATAGATTTCCCGGGAACACACATATACATTTTTCTGCCTGCATGCCGAATGTCTGAAGTAACAAAAAGGATATCAAAATAATAATTAATAGGCTCTAGGTATTAGAGTCAGCAGTTAAATGAATGTGAACATTGTTTTGCATAAAGAGGTCCAGATTAATGTTAGCAGCTTTGGCTATAGATACTTTTGTATGTTTGGTAAAGTCAGGGTAGGATATGGTTAATTTAGAATGAATGGGACCAGATTAACCCATATACGGAGAAATATGAAAAGAAGCTGATACAATTAATAAGATAAGCTAGAAATAAGAAAATATATATACACGATTTTACTTCTGTTATGATAATTAGCATAGATACATCATTATTGCCATAAAGAATTTATTTACTACAAAATCCCTGGAAGGAATTGATTTATGTACTCCAAATACTCTCCACAATGTTTTGTAGATAGAAAATATTCAATGACACTTGTTTTGTATTTTTTCAAGTAAGATAGTTTCCCCTCTACATATTCACATATAGGACACATGTTCATATGTATCAGTTGATTTAATAAAGTACACTCTGAGTTAGATTTGAAATGCCCAGAGTTTGGAACTGCAACCTGCCTCTCATCTCCCTTATAACATTTTTCTGAGTCCATAAGGCATTAAAAAAATGGCATATTTTGTCAGATTTAGATTTGTTGAAACAGAGATTACATTTTAGTAAAGTGAACCTATATAGTATGATCGATAACCAACCTAATGTAATCGCTCAATGTCACCTGCAATAAGAACATGCAATCTACAAGTGCCAGTGTAAACCTGCTCAGGATAAAGAATTGGAGCTACAAAGCTAATTATGGCACCACAACTCTCATTAGAGTTGGCTGTCAATTACAGACATTCACTTGTTTGAAATCTGAGGCTATTACAAAAATTATTTTAAATACAATGTCTCTTAAAGAATTTCAATAAACTATGTTTTTAATAAGTGATACAATTCTGTATATCTTTTTCTTCTGAAATCTCTTTGTTTATATTTTACAGCACAGAGAAAAAATTACATAATCTCATATTATATTCCATAGCTCAAATTATTTATATGTATAAATAGTATGTCCTCACTATTATATTTTCTTTAGTCAATTAGAAATATTTATTTAGCAAACTCCTATTATGTATAAGTTCTCTGTGTTGTATATAATGTATACTTTTATAACATTCATATCACCAGAAACATTTTTTAATTTTATTTCAGATAACTAAACCGAGTACATGTTGTTACTGCTGAGTTGTTATTAAGCTGGAGGTAATGATTAATCATCAGATTTGGATGGGATAAGGGAAATTCAACAGAGATATGTCATAATGCTTTTGCTACAAGAAATCCTATATACTTATTTTGAGCTACTGGAACCTGCCTTCATGGGCTTTTCTCTTGGTTGACCAGGGGTCCTATACTGGCTTTATTTCCAGGAGAAAAAATAACACAAAACTCATTTTGCCATGCTATGTACTTATTCCAGTGATCTTGACATTGTCCAAAGCAATGTGAAGTATTTTGGCTGGAACTGCCTATACTGCACGGTTCCATGTATATCAATAATCATGAATCTTTCTCCTATGTTGGTAGATTTGAATTCTGACGACAGCCAAAATTATTCATATATAAATCTGGTGAATAAATATTTTTTACTTCTGTCTTTTAAACTAGACCAAAGATCTATTAAAGATATGATTTGTATCTTATGAATTAATACAGTATCTTATACCTCTAGCATGACAACCAGGAATAAAGTGGATATTATAATGAAGTGATAAAGATGGTGGTCACCAACACCATACAAAGCTAGTTTCCACTCTCCTACTTAATAATTTTTTATTTTAGGCCAGTTATCTACCTATGATTTCATTGCCTCACATATAAAAGGGAATAGTAATAGTACCACCTACCTCTTGTGGAATTGTTTACATGAAGTGCTATGTCTAGAACACAGCGTTGGAGAAATTTTAGAACTTTATTGTAGTTGATGTTGTTTATATGCTCAAACTCTCAGTGATGAATGATTAAGCTATTAGCTTAATAAATAATGTGAAAAACAGGATCACCATCATTTTGCAAACTGATTGAAATAGATACAGCAATACAAGGTGTTTTTAGGAAGTGCTCAAAGTATTATGATTGGGGTTAATTCTGTGAATATGCTGAACCCAATTTGAATAAATTTCAGCATTTAAGTTTGGACTGTCAAAACAAAGTCTCAATTTTTTCATCTGTGAAACTAGATGTGACTAGGTAATTAATACTCTCTTCAGCTCAAAATTCAGTGAGAGCATAATAGACATTACCTGAAACTTAGGACTGTGGGCTTGGTAAGGTGAAAGACAGGAGGAAAGGCCAGGGATAGCAGGGTCGGGCAGAGAACTCACAGGGGTGGGAGGAGTGGTCATTTTAGAATGCCTTGGGACAGTTTGTCTTCTTTGAAGGAAAGAATATAAAATATAGTAATTGTTCATTAAATATTAAATTGGAGTTATGTTGCAAGGACAGAAAAAGGACACTGTCTAAAGGACAGATGTGGGAATGAAGAATACTTGGGTCAATATGCATAAACTGTCAGCAAATAACTGATTAGAATCCAGTTGAATAATTTACTATCAAATGACAACATCTGTGTTTTAAAATAAAGTTATCATGCTGAAGCCTTCTTTGCATTTAGATAAGGTATTCAATTTTGAAAATTCGTGAATTGTACTAGTCACAATTCTTGGTCTAAGGTCATACAAGTTAACAGTTTTGGGGAAAAAATATTACATTGGGTACAAGGGTTTAGTGAAACCAGAATTTCCCAAGTGTGAGTACCATTGATGCTTTGTGAAATATCATTTCATATTATATTGCATTGTATATATTTGAACAACATGACGGTCTAACAGCACAGTAGGAAGGAAGGTCAAGTGTATTAAATGCAGCATTATATGGAAATCATTGTTTAAAGGAGAATAAGTTTTTCAAAAGGGAATCAATTAAAAATATATTTATTAAATAATTAAATAGGTGGTCTGGTGCTCGGTGAAACTTCTGAAGACAATACACAAATCACTAGAGTTTCAGAATTGCTTTCTTAACTAATTTTCTATCAGAAACTGGCTATAAATGGCACATTAGTAATATAAACTTTTCTCATTTTTCAATAATTCAATGTTTCCCATAGCAACAACTGGACTTCTGGCATAATATTATAACAGATTATCTGAAATAATTTTATACATACTTATAACACTGTAAGTTCCACACAATCAGATTTTATGTCTGTTCATCACTGTATACCTAGTGCCTGAAACATAAGATGTACTCATAAATATTGGTTAAGTAAACACAAGAACAATTATACAAGCTTAGGTAAATACATTAAAATTCCAAAAACTGTACCTAGGAGATAACAAAGAATGGTAAACATAGATATTTTATAAGTTTGGGAAATGACTCACACCCTCTCTCTGCTTTCTGACAAAACCCCACTATATTGCACTTGCCATGAAGCTTGCTGTTAAGCAAACCACATAGTTCATTACATTTAAAAAATAACATAATGACCAGAATTAGGAAGAGATTTGGAACCATGTCAATTAAGGATTTACAAAAGTGACTGGGAAGTCTAAGTGATGACTTAAAGATTATTTTAAAAGAGACCTATTTGCAATAATATTTCTGAACTGATTTTTTCTCCATATTTTTTAAAGATGTGCAATATTTTAAAATAATATTAGTGAGAAACTAAAAAAACAAAGTTGATTTAAAGTTCGTAAATTTTGAGAGTTTTCTAAGCTTAGTGAAGGTGAAAGGCAGAAAAGTTATATCTCTGTTGAAAATAATAGTTTAATTTTGTGATATACAGTTTTAGAGTGTTTAAATAAATGGTTTCTTTTGTAATATTCTAAATGAAAAGTTGAGATTGAGATGCTTATATCAATCCCATAATTTTTTATTTTAGGAATGATTTGTACTGTACACTAAATATTTTTCCACTATGGCAGAAAATTAATATATCATCTAAAGCAAGAGTCTTATAATCTAGGAATATATTTTATAAATATACTTCACATCTCTGAAAATATCATGATATAATAATACTGTTAAAGAAATTCTTTGCACGTAGACCTGCTTTTGAACACTGTGTTCTTGTTTCCTTTATTACACTACCATTAATGGAAGAGTTATTTTCTGAATGAGAAGTTGAGATTGACATGCTTATATCAATCCTCAAATTTTTTATTTTAGGAATGATTTGTACTGTACAGTAAATATTTTTCCACTATGGCAGAAAATTAATATATCATTTAAAGCAAGAGTCATATAATCTAGGAATATATTTAATAAATATACTTCACACCTCTGAAAATATCATGATACAATAATACTGTTAAAGAAATCCTTTGCATGTAGACCTGCTTTTGAACACTGTGTTCTTGTTTTCTTTATTACACTACCATTAATGGAAGAGCAATCAGTGTGAATAAGGTCATGTCTGCAGAACCAAAGACAAACTGAACCGGCACCCAAAATTTATTTTAATGACACTGCAGCAGCCAGATCAGTCAGATGCTCAGTGGGGCTATGACACTCTCTCTAAATTCTAAATGTTTTCATAAGGTTTCTGCCCAAGGCTTGAAATAGGAAAAAGAAAATATCAGTGGTTTCATCAATAAATCTCCTGCAAACCCAACTTCTTTCTAATCATCTCTTTATTATCTAAATTTTTATACTCCTTTACTTTTCATTAGCAACCAAAAATATCAAAAAGCTTATAATAACTGATTTAAAAAATTATCATGCAGATAGGCAATGTAATGATAAAGCTGCAGCATCTATGAAAGCTTCTGAGCAAGTTTGGTCCTTGCCTACTCATAGTTATATACAGACAGACTCTAAAGTGGTCACAATGAAGGAAGTACTTAAATGTTGTATATGAAGTTGGAACATGTATATGAAGTTGGAATATTTTGCTATCATATATCAATAGGAATTTCAAAATTTAGGATTTCAAAATATTAAAAATGACTACTGTGTATGGAGATACTGGATATTTTAATAAATAGAATTTGGAACTCTCAAAGGAAAGATAAACTTGTGGGGAGTAGAGATGGTGGGAAGATGACACCAACGTTGTTAGTACCATTAATATTTGATGATACCAAGAGAGAATTCTCTATCCAGAAGGGGTAAATATTTCTTGCATGGTGTGTTGCTTTATATTTGTGTACAGATGATATTTAACTCATTTTTTTCTCTGATCTCATTTTCCTCTAAGCCTTTGTGTATAAAATGGGTTTGCAAGTGAGAAAAAAAGAGACGTGTTATGAAGCAGATATTAAAGCAAAAGACAGAGCAGTTAATAGAAACAGTGGCTTTCCAGTTCCCTGCCACCCACCCCAATAAAAGAAACTGTACGTGGGAGAGCCTTTGAGTGTTACATGAGGTATGAATCTTTGTACACACAGGTAGAATGGGGGCTCAGGATGGGAGTGATTTAGAGAGTGATGAAAGGTATCCTGTCTGAAAATATTGCTTCCATAGTTTGGTTCATCTTGTTATTCTTTTTGAAATGCAAATACCACTGGGAGAGGAAACTTATATTAATACTTAGCATCGTGTCAAATCTCTCTTCTCCTATCTAGTGGAGAAGAACACAGAGGGAAGACTATGGAAATCAGGACATGTTAAAGAAGCAATGACCAAAGCAAAACGTAAAGGAAACTATTGCTCAAGCTGGCCTGGGATTGTAGTTAATAACTAGTGGTTAGTCATGCAGAAGTATGATGAATGAACCTAGGATCATCAGTGATACTATTAGTAAAACATAATCCTTTATAGCACTTTACAACTAATCAACATACTAGCAATGTGAAAGTAATCATCTTCTGTACATGTTTTCCAAATTTACTGCTTTATATTGACATAGTTTCTTTTATAAATAGTAGGTAAAACAACCTGGATAGTCAACTCATAGGCTATGTGGTTTGTAATTTACTTTTAAAATTCATCCCAAGGATAGTTAGATATAATTACACGCATATTAGACAGTATGGGTCTACAGCCAAGGGTTGGTATAAGGCTGATCAGTCACCCTAAGCTAGAATAAAACCCATACTTCATAGGGGGTTGGCTAGTATTAAAAGCACAGATTTTAGAGGCAGATATTACCAGAAGCGTTTAAGTTATATTTATCACTACTCAAAACTGGCTCTTTTGTTAGCATAAATTTAACCATTAGTTGTATTATAGAAGTTGAGTTTTTATTGATGAAAGAAATTACTGATGTTCACATAAGTTGCTTAGCTAAAACATTTCAGTATCTCTTCACTCTTGCATAAAAAAAGTAAGAACCTAGTGAACTCTTTACCTTTTACTTTTAATAATGCTGACTGAGGCCTGATTCTTAAATAGATCTTTTTCATCCATTAAATTAGAGGATTCTAGTTACTTGATCCCAATATAAGGCAAACTCAATCCTGCTTCTAGAACATTTTAGTATTTACTGTAAAAACAGCCATACAGGGGCAAGTTGGAGCACCTATAAACTTCGACTTGATCAAGTTTATAGGATGGATTGTAGGGAGAATTTTTTAGTATATTGCTAATAAATGCATGTCTAATTATAAATGAGGTGCACTCTTGTTAATCTCAAACCTGTTTCCTTATTTCGCACTGAGATTGGTGGTGGCTACTTAGCTTTACTGAAAAAGTCACAGTGGGAAGGTCTATTCACAGCAGTAGAAATGCCGACATATACCAGATACTCTGCTGAGTTCAGTAGTGAGCAAGATAGACATGGTATCTATCTATTGATAAATCTAAAATCCAGTTAACCAGAAATCATAGACAGGAGAAAAATACTTTCAAATAATAATAATAGTAATTTATATTATAAGAACTGAGGATTTCTTCGAATGTTTCAATCTATTAAAAAGTGACACATTAATGCCACTAAATGATACAGGATGTCATCCAAATCTATATTGTTTGTGTAAACAGCCTTTTATAAATTGTTATAGATGTTAATATCTGTGTTTCAGTTTCCATATCTCAAAACTTCTCAGAGTTATTGTGAAGAATAAATGAAACACAATAGATGAAAGCATTTATCATATTATCTCTTACACAGCAGAGTCAATAATAAACACTTTAAGAAATAAAATATTCTTTAACCAATAAGGAAAATTTATTAATTTAGATTAAAATTTGGAGATTTTTAACACATTTTAAAATATGTGTTTTGAAACACGTATTTTAACTATTTGGTTTTATGACATTAAATTATGGAATTAAAAATAAATAAGGTGTATTTGGTTAGGATGGTGAGTAAACACTGGCATACTGGCATTTAACTTTTATGCCTTCTAAATCCCTTAAAGCTAGGGAATTCACATACACATACATACCTATATGTACTGCTAAAGCTAGGGAATACACACACACACACACACACACACACACACACACAAATGCTGATATATATCCCCCTAAAGCTAGAGAATTTACACATACATATCCACACACATATATACCCCTAAAGCTAGAAAATTCACACACACACACACCCCTAAAGCAGCTAGGGAATACACACACACACACACACATACATATCCCTAAAGCTAGGGAATATACACACACACACACACACACACACACACACACACATATATATATATATATATCACTACAGCACACACATACACACATACAATCCCTAAAGCTAGGGAATACACACACACACATATATATATATATATCACTACAGCTAGGGAATACATACACACACTCATATATCGAACCCTAAAGCTAGGGAATTCACACACACATACACACACATGCACACACACATACACACACATGTGTGTATATATATATATATATATATATATACCCCTAAAGCTAGGGAATTCACACACACACACCTGTGTGCCCACACACACATACATATATACCATTAAAACTAGGGAATACACACACACACAAACAGGCACACACACTCATATCCCCTAAAGCTAGGGAATTTACATACATATATACACACACACACATATATACTCCTAAAGCTAGGGAATTCACATACACAAACCCACACACAGACACACACACACACACACACACACACACACACACATATATCCCTATAGCTAGGGAATATACACATACACACACACACCCCTAAAGCTACCAAATACACACACACACACACACACACACACACACACACAGCCCTATAGCTAGGGAATACACACACACACATATACACACAAACACACCCCTAAAGCTACCAAATATACACACACACATATATATTTTCCACAAAGACCAGCAGATTATGAATCAATAGTAGCAATAAAATTTTGGAGGATGGAAAGCAAATGAATATGTGCTAACTGACTTAGTAGATCTAAGAATACTGAATTTTAACTCAACAGTCTGGAAAGATGAGAACCAACCCAATTTACAACCATGAATCCATGAAAGATTCAGTAATTAATAAAGTAAGGAGAACTGAGTTAAGGCTGTTTGACAGATCGTAGACCCCTGGGTCTCCTAAGCCTTGCGGCTGATTGACTACTCCTCTCTCACTCTGGTAGATAACTGGAGGTTTATTTTCTAAGAGTCCCTGCATTGTGAAGAACCAAGTATAGCAGAGGATGTGGAAACTACACAGAAAACGAAGATTATCTATGCTTATACCAAATACTGAATGTTCATGCTTTTGAACCTCTTTTCCCAATGGTTCCAAGATTGTTGGCAACCAGATCAGAAACCTCCAGGAAAGAAATGTTAAGACTTACCCTTAGATAATCTGACTAATAAAAAGAAAAAGAAGTGCTGACAACAAGTGAGACAGTCCAAAAACTGGAACACTCAGCTTCCTGTGCAGTGAGGTGATCACATGATTTATCATCCACACAAGGACACTACTGGGAATAAAAGGAAGAGCCATTCACAAGGACGTCTTCCTTGTGAAAGGAAGGCCATTCACAAGCCATTCACAAGGATGCCCCATTTTTCAGTGGGGCATGGGCAAGAGGCATGCCAGGACATAATTGTTATTCTAACCCAGAGTAAACCTCCAAGTCAACAAGACCCTCCTACCCCTAATAATAAACACACAGCTAATAATAATCATGAATATGAGGAAAGCTGTGAAGGTCAGAAAAAAAATGAACAGAATCAAGAAACTTGGAGAAAACTAAGAAAGAAGGGGGAAAAAGATGTTTATTCTTGTTGGGATACAAAAAAAAAAAAAGGTACTGTATTCATAAAGCAATAATAGACACTATTAAAAAGGAAATTTTCAAAAAGAAACACTTTGATTTAAAACCACAATGAAAAGCATTCTAGAAAGAGATAATAAATCATAAGAGATAGAATAAAAAACATAAATAAAAAGGAATTTAAGAACATGAGTTACCAATGTTAAAGTGAACACCTAGCAAATACATGAAAACTGACCTATTCCAAATCATATTGTTCTGAAATTTCAGACCATTTGGGATAAAAAGAAGATTCTTTTAACTTTCAGAGAAGAAACAGGTTGTACTGAAGGATTAAGAAGCCACCAGGGATGTGCTATATCCAAAATAGAGAGTAAAATTAAAATGAAGAAGACATTATATAAAAGTAATGAATTCCAATATAGGGGAGATGAGGACATTCTTGGTAAACACAAACATGGTGAAGATGAAGTCCATGATGATGGTATACCCCATGTATAAAGGACAAATACCTCGGGTTAGAGAAAAGTGAAATGTCAGTAAGATGACCAATATTGTTTTATAGTCTTTTAAAATCTGAGAGCAAAAGATGTCAGATTCTACAATGTACTAACAAACTTCCTGCTCTGTCCTCCACGTCCTGCTGCCTGCAGCAGCGAAGGCATTCATTTCACCTCTCAAAATTATACAGCCTTGTCTCAGCCCTAAAACCTATAGCTACACCACATGAGCTTAGAAACAGAAAAACAAATAGGAGTGTGGTGAAGATAGGATAATGGATGCACATAAAAGCAAAACATGAGTAATAATTGTCCTGCTAAAGTTAATGATTTAGCAAGTCCTTACCTAGTCTCACTTTTTAATGCTGATTTTCTTCAAAATCTGAATAACAACAGAATATGAGATTAATAATTGTGTGAAGAGGGGTCAATCCCAATGAAGCTGTCTGCACATAAATGCAGTGAACAGATTTTTTGACAACTTCATCCACAAGGATTTTTTCCCCAAAGTTGTATTTTCATTCTTCATTAATGAGACAATTACTTTGACATAGCAATCATTTATGTGGGGCACTGATAACTTTTAGGGCCTCTAGTTAAGTCAGTTCCAGGAAATATGACTTTAAATATTTTCCAGTTTGGGGAACATATAATATTGGTGCAGTTTACAATTTAACTTTATTGGTTGTGGTGATTAGAAAAAGACATAAGATAAAAAGAGAGATTAGCTGCTATATGAGAGTCTCTTTCTAACATTTCCAGGGACTTCTGATATGAAACTTGATGTACTCAGAAGAAATAAAAGGTGACCCATAAAATTGTGAAACCTAAAGTTTGGAGAAACAGAAACACAGTTATTATGGGCTTTAAGTTTAGCCAGAAGAGAGGAACTCGTAGTAAAAAAGAGTATGAGACTATTCCTGTGGTTTTTGATTATTGATTGCAAAGCAATGAGTTGAACTTAATTGAATTTCCTAATGTGTGTGTGTGTGTGTGTGTGTGTCCCATCTGTTTGAAGAGTTGATTATTGTGGACTAGTCAAGAGTTTCAGATTCTAAGCACCAAAGGAAATCAAACAACAGTCCCTAGCCATACACAATGTGAAGCCTTTCTCAGATTTTGAGCAGAGAAATTGTATAACAAAAGGAGTGCTTTTAAAGCACAAAATCAAGCAGTGTCTATAAGATACTGTTTTGTCAAGTTACATGAAAATATTTGAAGGAAGAGCATTTGCATATAGAGTACAATTTTGGATGCTTCAGAAAGGCTGAGTGACCTGTTATGCATCTAAAACCATTTCATCTTGATTTCACCTGGGGTCTTGTACCCTCTTTCTGGGTCCTCTCCTGTGGTGTAGGCCTCACTGGATTTCATGGTTTTTCTCTCTTTCCCTTCCCTTTTTTTGATTTTTTGAGAACTTCTGTAGTATTAACCTATCACTATGGCTGACACACAATGAAGACGAGATTGCAAAGAAAGCCTGGCAGGTAGAAGCTGTCTATGGGATGAGGCTGAATCCAGAAGGGAGTCTTCAGGAGTGGGTCATCAGTTACGGAGAAGAGTTCTTTACAGGCTGTGTTTGATCAGTGAGTTGGTTCTGAGATTTTCAACTGAAGCTGTATGAGCAGAATTGAATTCAAAGATTTATACTGATAGTGAAGAACTGAAATAGCTGAACGCGTGAAGCAGGAGTTGCTGAGTGATTACAAAGGTTTATAACAAAGACAGCCTGTGAGAGGTCGACAAAGAGGAGAAGACGTGACTGAAAGAAGACATAAAGGACAGCTATTCTCTGAGTGGGTTAACCATACAGGAGGTAAACTAGGTTAGGAGACAGAAAGAGGAGAGAAAATGGCTTTGATGAGAAAAAAGTAAAAATGAGTGGAGGAAAAAAATGGAGGATACCAGTGCACACATCAGAGAAATAGTTATGATATATAGGAAAATGAAGGGGTTAGAAGATTAGTACAGTCCAATTTATGAATGTTAATAAGCCCTAATATGGAATAGGCTCTGTGGGTCCTCATCTCTACATGATTTCATTCCTAAAAGGGGAAGAATGAGACACTACAATCATATTAAGTGTTACAGATGATATCAACTACAATTCCATTCAATCCCGTTGCATACTCAAACAAGCTTTTGTTAGATTCAGTTTAAGACTTTACATTAAAAAATTAACTAGATGTTGGGGATAGAGTTTAAGTTATTCTGAAAGTTGGGCTCAGACTCTAAGGTATGATAAACCTAGGTATACAAAAAAACAAAACAAAACAAAACAAAAAACAAATTATGTAAAGCTCTCAGAAAATTACATTGGAGAAAATACTTGTAGTTGAATTAAGAACTAAAAATGATAATATAATGGTTTATATATTGATTTCATTTAAAATGTGTCTTCTGATTAAAAGGCATTAGTTAGATAACAAAGAAGTAAATTGTTTATAACAAAAATTCTGTCCAAACCACAGATAATAAATCAGAGCTGTTTTAGGAAGTTTTAATGATAATGAAGAGATTTGAATAAAAAAAGATCATTTCAGCAATCATACTGCAAATCATACTACAGAATATAAATGAGAAGTGCGGTTCCTATATATATATATGAGCTTGTGTGCACATACACATACACACATGGTTGCTACAAACTAGCTTTGAACATACAAGCCTAGCTAAAAAATCAGGCTTCATTATTTACTACATGTGTGGCCTAGGACTTAATTTCTCAGAGCTCTAGTTTTATCATCAAAAAATGGGAGAACAATAGCATTACCCATCTTGCGACGTTGTCATGAGTTATTGGATGAGTTAATGCATGCGATATTTTAAAAATATGCCTGGCATTTAGTTTGCTCTCGATTATATATGCAGGTATCCATATAAAATGTAAAATCTTTATCATACAATGCCTAATGTGTTAGTAATTGTCATTTCTGGTTGACAAGTAATTTTTACTTTTGCTTATCTCAATTGTCAAGTTTTAATCAAATAATATGTTACAACTATAAGGCTGTTGCTATTCAAATGGTAGAAACAAAGGTTGTTGGAATTGTGAATAATATACAGAGGCATATAGGTAAGCATGCTAGACAGAATTCTAAAATGGTCTTCAAGATTCCAGCAACCTGGTGGGTACACCAGGTATAATACCCTCTCCTAGACTGGGGGTGGGGCCAGCAAATATGATGGATGTCACTAATGGGATTGGGCTTCTTTATATGAAACAGGTGAAGAAATTTTGCAGTTGTAATGAAGGGCTGTAATCTGGCGACTTTGAGTGAATCAAACGAGTATAATTATCCTGGGTGATGACCTAGACAGGTGAGTGCTAGAAAGTGAGTCAGAGAGGCAAAGCCACAAGGCAGGGACCTGGGAGCAGCCTCTGGGAGCTGAGAGCAATCTGAGGCCAACAGCCAGTAAGAATATGAGATGCTGGTCTTTCAACCACAAGGAACTGAATCTATCAACACTTGAATGAAGATCCCAAGTCTCTGGTAAAACCCAAGCCCTGGCTGACACCTTGGTCTCAGCCTGGTAAGACACTGAGCAGTTGACCCAGGTAACCCGTGCCTTGACACACAGAAACTGTAGGTACTAAATTTGTGTTACCGTAAACTGCTAAGGAAAAGAGTATAGTCATGTGTCACTTAACAACAGGCATAGGCTCTGAGAAATATGTCATTAGGTGATTTTGTCACTGTGTGAACATCACAGAGTTTACTTACACAAATCTCAGTGGTATAACCTACTACACACCTAGGCTGTGTGGTGAAGCCTATTGCTCCCAGGCTACAAACCTGTACAGCATGTTACCGTACTGGATACTGTAGGGAATTGTAACAGAATGATATCTGTGTCTATAAACCTATCTAAACATAGAAAAGGCACAGTGAAAATACAGCATTATAATCTTAAAGGACCACCATTGTGTATGTAGCCTATTGTTGACTGAAAATATTATGTGGCGCATAACTATACAATAGGATAGAAACTGTTTTGCTTTGTGGACATGGGGAGGTGCAGGTGGGTGGGTTTATGATATTTTGCACTAGAGTTCAAGTCTACCCCCTCAGTGACCCATTTCCTCCTGCTCACACTGTACTTCTAAAGCCCGTGAGAAGCACAATACTAAATACGGTACTAACACTGAGTGCAAGTGCTTAGAAACTTCAGTTACAAGCTCTCTATAAATATTAGATTAAAAAGACATGAACAGCTTTTACTATTATAGAGGATAATAGAATTTGATCAGCTAAATCCTGGGGCTTTATAAAGCACAAATTATGTAAACAAGCTTAATGGCTTTTTGATAAAACTACAAAACCAGTGCTAGGAAGAACACAGGAGGAGTTCTTTATTTGGACTTTAAACTTCACGCACTAGAGAGCAGATGCTTACTTAAATTAAGAAAAAAATGAATGCAGGGAGAGTTATAGAGAAAATGAATTAGAGGATAAAATATGAAGAAAAATATTGTCTTAGGTTTAAGGATAAACAGGAAGGTTCCAAGAATAATGGCTGGATCGAGCTTTATTTACTATTGTTGCTATTAACCATCTAGCAGAAAGACTTAAATGAAGCTTTAAATACAAAGGTTCAGGGTTTCTAGGGAGAGGATGCTGGTAACACGTGAAGAAAATAGAAATGAAAAGCTGAAATGTTAGGAAAAAAATGTACAATTAAAAGAGGTTAATACTGAAAACATAAGATAGTTTTCACAAAAGTTTTAACACCAAATTTTCAGAGGGAGCATAAAAACAGAGAAGGAAGGCAAGGATAGCACTGACCACATTTTATAATGTGCCCTAAGATCTAAAACAAGAAGCCAGGCTTTGGCTTTCACAGGATCATACATTTTTTTTTAAAAGGATTCAGTGAAAAATCTTCTCTCCTCAATGTCATCAGCCGTGCAGCACTTGAAATGCTCTATAATTTAGGACACCCCCTAATTTCCAAATTTCTAAGAGATGTAGCTCTGAACCGCAGATAGTCAGAAGAATTATATAGTAGAACAACTGCCTTGTGATAAAAAATGAAGAGTCAATTTATGTCAAACTTAGCCAAGAAATAGTAAATTCAAGCTTGTTTGAGATAATAGGTTTCTGTCTACATTATTTGACTGCAAGCAGTAATTTTTTTCACGTCTCACGGTAGCAATAGAAATTTTTTGAATGAAAGGCAGTATAGAAATCAACTTATTCCATTTCCTGCACTTATTTACAACAAAACCAAAACAAAGATTATTTATTTATTTTTTATTATCCATTTTTTGAGACAGAGTCTCACTCTGTTGCCCAGGCTGGCGTGCAGTGGGGCCATCTCGGCTCACTGCAACCTCTGCCCTCCGGTTCAAGTGATTCTCCTGTCTCAGCCTCCTGAGTATTTGGGATGATAAGTGTGTGCCACTGCACCCACCTAGTTTTTGTATTTTTAGTAGAGATGGGGTTTTGCCATGTTGGTCAGGCTAGTCTTGAACTCCTGACCTCAGGTGATCTGCCCACCTCAGCCTCCCAAAATGCTGGGATTACAGGCATGAGCCACTGTGCCCAGCCAAAGACTTTAAAATAAATGTGTTCAAGGTCCTACAGTGACTTTGTGTAGCATCTGCCTATAGGACAACTTTACCCTGGTTGTGTTATGGGGATCTAAAGCAACACAGAATCTTACCCTTTTTCCTAGTTTTTCTCTGCTTCTCTGTGCTCCATGTCATGGGGTTATCATTTTCAACTTTTTCTATCTCATCAGGAACAGTCTGGCCAACTCACCTTCTTAAATATCCATCAAATCAATCTCTTCCTCTTTTATTTTATTGCTACTACTTTAAGTCTCCATTTTCAACTCCTGAATTACTAATGGGAGCTTTCGAACTTGTCTCCCTCTCTTACGTCCCAGTCACCTTTGGAGAACCATTTTCACAGCTGCCAAAGTGATGCTTTTAATATACACTGCCCGATGAAGTGACTCTTTTGCTTGAAACCATCTACTGCTTGCTTTGTCCTGAAACCTCAGGACAAAGTTTCGATTGCTTTGCATTCTACACAAAGCACTTTATAAGTTGACCTATTTTTCCTTCTGATTTCCCAGCCTCATAACACCCACTTGTTCTTTAAGACTCAGCTTACGAGTCAGCCGTTTTATGGAAGATTTTGCTGGTGTCCTATACAGTGCTTGAAATGCTCTGTCATTTAGAACACTCCTAATTCCCTAGGATGTAGCTCAATCCATGGTTCCCCAACTCTGTCTATGCAGCATCCTTAGAAGGTTCATCATTCCTGGCCATACCACGTTCCTTGCATTCTAGTTGCCATTTATTGCCATACTTCTGTGGCACCAACACATCCATTGTGTATGTGCGGATGGATGCCAAGTTGCTCCTCATTCTCCAAGTCTTTTCGTCATTCTCTAGGAGCCAGTCATTTCAACCTCCACACAGATGATCTATCTGCCCCCAAATGCTCTCAGACACCTTTTCTCTATCTACCCTCAATTATGTATATTTTTCCAAGCACTTATTAAATATTTTAACACTAGAACCCAAATCTCTATCTATTGAATGATTGAGTAAAATGGTTTAGCTCTGTGTCCCTGTTCGAATCTCATCTTGAATTGTAATCGTAATCCCCACGATCCCCATGTGTTGAGGGAAGGACCTGGTGAGAGACGACTGGATTACGGGGGCAGTTTCCTCCATGCAGTTCTCATGATAGTGAGTTCTCATGAGATCTAATGGTTTTATAAGTGTTTGACAGTTCCGCCTTCACATGCTTTCTCTCCTGCTGCCTTGTAGAGAAGGTGCCTGCTTCCCCTTCCGCCAGGATTGTAAATTTCCTGAGACTTCCCCAGCCATGAGGAACTGTGACTCAATTAAAGCTCTTTCCTTTATAAATTACTCAATCTCAGGGAAGTTCTTTATAGCAGTGTGAGAAGGAACTAATTCCTCCTCTCACTCGTCCTCTTCCTCCCCCTTGACCTCGCCCTTCCCTTCTCCTCCTTCTTCTTCTTTTTCTTGACAGGGTTTCTAGCACTTGGGCTGGAATGCAGTGGTGTGATCACGGTTCACTGTAGCCTTGATCTCCCAGGCTCAAGTGATCCTCCCACCTCAGCCTCCCAAGTAGCTGGGACCACAGGTGTGCACCACCACGCCCAGCTAGTTTTTTTCCTTTTCTTTTTCTTTTTTTTTTTAGAGATAGGGTCTTGCCATGTTGCCCAGGCTGGTCTTGAACTCCTGGGCTCAAGTGATCTGCCCTCCTCAGCCTCCCAAAGTGCTGGGATTGCAAGTGTGTGCCACTGTACCCTGCCTATTGAGTTTCTAAGAGCTCATTCCTGAGATGTTGTTTCTTTGCTATATCAACCCCCAAATGATATTATCAATTCTCATATATTAACATGTTACTAATTGGCACATTTATATCTCTAATCCAAACAGGCTTTTTGGGGCTTCTCCAACTGCCAAATTTGCATCTCAGTTTGGATGGCACATGATACTTCACATTTAATTAGTCAAAACTAAGTTCTTGGGCTTTGTTGAAAACTGTATTACCCTTATTTTCCACTTCTACTAAATGGCACTATAATTTATCCAGTTATTCAGTCCATATGTTGAGAAGTTAGTATTGATCACTGTCTCTAAGCATTCTCATCCAAACTTTTACAAATCCTGTCAATTCTACCTTCAAAACAAATCTAAAAATGTATCATTTTCTCATCACTTTAAACCATCACTACCCTAGATCAAGGGAGCATCATCTCTTCATTGGACTTTTGCAATAGCATCAGAACTGGTCACAATGCTTTCATTCTGTCTCTCATAGCAGTCCAAGTGGTAGATGTTTGAATGCAATCAAGATCTTATTTTTGTGATTAAAATCTTTCCATGGACTTCCACCCACTGTAATTGAAAACTAATTAAAAAATAAAAAAATAAAAGCAACTATTTTTTTCCTGCCCTACACTCCTTACGGCTGGTCTGCTCCAGCCTGCCCCCACCCACCTTTTCCTGCTTTATTTTGAGTCCCTCTCTTAGGCTCACTGTGTTCCAGCCACTGGGATTTCAGTTCTTTGGAATAAGCCAACGTTGCAACCTCTGTTGTGCCTTAGGGTATTGATTGATAGGACTCATTTCTCTTCTTTGCCTTTTTGAGTGTTTGTCTCCTTTTATGCTTCAGGTTTGGGGGAGCATATATAATTTTTCATGACATAGAGTTATATATCAAGACTTTATAGAATACCTCATGCTGTTCCTCTCTCTTAACATTTATCTTTTGGAAATGGAATAACCCAAGCCAAGCCTTGTGCATCATGTTCTCTTAATGATGTTAAATCCACATTCTTTCCAGAAAAGAAAGCGCTGGTCAGTGACAAAGAACTAAAAGGTGCCTGCTGGCCTGTAAGGCAAGATTCTTCGAGGGTCCCTGACCACACTGATGTTCATAACTCTCTTGCATGAACAGAAGAAAAATATCCTAATTGCAAAAAGTTGTACTCTGCTCCTTACAGCTCAGACTGCATCTAAAGTGCTGAGTTAAATTGCAGCTGTGCTCTTTAAGGGAGATATAGATGAAGATAAGACCTATGTTTCTGAGCAGAGGATTCAATGTATGGGAGAAGCTCTCCTGAAAGTAGACTAGTCTTGTGTGTTGTGTGTGTCCTTCATGAGAATTGTGTACACTATAGTTTTATTTCTTTTTATAATTTTTTTGAGATGAATGTAGAACAATAACTAAAATAAATTCTTAGTTGTCCAATCCAAGACAAGATGCCCTGATTTCCCTTAAGGTTAAGAATAGATTTTATTGTACTATATATTTTCATATATTGGGAGAAACCACAATCAAGATTCTTTTAAATTAAGTCAGGTTATCATAGGTTAATACTTTAGTGCTAACAAGATAAAAATGAAGGTATATAAAAAAGAATTCGAGTGCATTAACAAGTCCAACTGTCAGTGAATGCTTAGATTAATCTCTCCGGTAAGTGTGTTCCTTCTCTGAGGCATGCCTAGAGTTCTTTTTCAAAATTGAAAAATAAAATAAAATGGGAGCTAGCATCTTCCAACTTTCTAGAGGAAATTTAGAAATTTAGGAGGATGCTAGCTCCCATTTTATTTTTTTTATTTCTATTTTGAAAACAATTTTTCAAGAGAGGGTCTCACTCTCTTAGACTGGGTGCAGTGGAATGATCCTGACTCACCGTAGCCTCGAATCTCCTGCGATCAAAGGATCCTTCCACCTGAGCCTCCTAAGTAGCTGGGAATTTTTCTAACTAGAAATGTCTCACTATGTTGCCTGGGCTGGTCAGGTTCAATTTTATTGACTTTTTTATATGTCTTCCATGCTACACTGATGCCCTCATCATTTTCCCTTCTATTCTATACCATGCCTGGCTTCCTGATACTACTAAGAGTTCCCCGCTGGTGTCTGCTTGCCTATAGTATCCTTCATGGTTTTCGGTTCTAGTTGCACAATCTGATTTCCACTTCAGACATAGTGAATCAGAGTCTGCAGGGACAGAGCCAAGAAGTTTGTGTGTGGGAATAAAAAATAAAAACAAAATAAAACTCCATATATGGTTCTGAACTATAGCTCAAAATAAAATCCATGGGCTGCAAATAATTCAATTTAAATCCTGCCTGAAAAATATGGGCAAGTTATTTAACTCCCAAAGCCTTTAAAAATTTTCATCCAATTACTTTTTAATTTTTTTATTTTTTTCCCCCAAGACAGAGTCTTGTTCTGTTGCCCAAGCTGGAGTGCAGTGGTGCCATCTTGGCTCATTGCAACCTCAGCCTCCCAGATTCAAGAGATTCTCCTGCCTCAGCCTCCCAAGTAGCTGGGATTATAGGCATGCACCACCAAGCCCAGCTAAGTTTTGGATTTTTAGTAGAGACAGGGTTTCACCATGTTGGCCAAGATAGTCTCAAACCCTTGACCTTGTGATCTACCCACCTTGGCCTTCCAAAATGCTAGGATTACAGGTATGAGCCACCACGCCTGGCCCTCATCCAATAACTTTTATTGAAGGTTTACCATGTGTTAGACAATATGCTAAGAACCATATGCAGATTATCTTATTGTATTCATACAATAATGCTATGAAGTGGGTATTCTTATTAATTCCTTTTACAGATAAAGATTCTGAGGCTTATTGTATTTAGTAAAGTTAGTAAAGCACCAAATATTTCACACGTGGTGATTAATGAAGCCAGGATGTAAACCCAAGTGTCTGTCTGTCTAAGGGATTTATTATGGTACTTGACAGATGATAAACAGTCACACTCAGTAATGACCAGCAGCAGCTTCATATTATCATTACCCTTATCATCATATGCCCAGGACTTCACATCAAATGCTGGCCTTTTTCTGGAGCCAGTAAATAATGCATACCTCACACCTTCTTCTGGATTTTTGAAGGGTAGGATGTTGCCAAGTGTCTGATGGAAATTCTGTTTTTAATCTCAGAGATCTGCACATCTTACACATTGTTTTGGAAGTTTACAAGAACCCACAATCTCATTTGATGTGGAAGTGGAGAAAAACTATATTCTCTTCCCAAGAAGAAAACCCCAAATATATTTCATGAAAGCTTCAGGTAATTTTTGCTTTTGTCAAAATGGGATTTCAGTACTTAGAAAGATTTCTTCTATAACAATTGAGAATAGAGGAAGGTCTGGTATGATCTAAAAGCTTCCACCGGCATGCACAGTGAGGATATTGGAGCCGTGATACTGAAGTCCCTTAGTCTAGGTTACCAGTTCTTGCTGTGGGCTTAACTTTGCAACTTTACTTTCTGGTTTCTCCGCCATGTTGATTTTTTAAAAAAATGATTCTTAATTTTTCATGTCAAAGGTAGACTTTTTGAAAAGCATAGTGTCAAAATGTTTCATTGCTTTAATAACACATTTTGCCATCTTATCTAACAAATCCAGCAATATCTTACTGATTAGATGTTGTGATAAAAACACAGCACCAAAGAAATAAACCATTGGTGGAACTACTTATGCATAACATATAGAAAAGCAATCTTCATAAAACATAAATATGACACAGTTACCTGTCATGTTGCAGTAAACTTTCAGAGGCCCCAGAGGTCCACTGCCATCAGGATCTATCCAGTAGTAATTTGACGTCTGGCCTAGGTGTTTATATGCTTCGCAGGAAGGCTCGTAGATAGCTAGAACAAAATATCCTATATAAGCACAGCACAGAACAAATGGCTCCCCAGATAAATGCCCCAGTGGCCCATGTAATGCCAGCAAACCATTAGTTAGGAGTAGTTCTTCTTCCTAGAATCAGCATTCTTTTTCTCTAAATTTAAATTCATGATTTCCTTCCTTCTCTAGAAGCATTCCTGACCTAACAAAGGCAGCGAGCTCCTGGTATGAGTTTATGTTGGGGAAAGGACTAAAACAATCATTAAACAAATGTCATGTTTATTTTACTGGGGCTCATGATCATTGAAAAAAAAATTTTAATTTATAGTTATTTGTAGATATTAGCTCCTTACTATAAAATACTTTATTTTCATAAATGCTGTCTGCTTTGTTGGTTGTTAACTAAGAGGCCAGAAAAAATTACCCTTCACTCTCTCTGCGTCTCTCTTTTGGACACACACATACACTCACACACACACATATTTTTTGCATAGTTAGTACAAGTTTCCCATAAATAGTATGTAATTTTGAATCTTCCTTTATTTCCAAAAAAAAAAAAAGATAGGAAAGAAATTTCTCTGATTCATTTTATTTGTTCCAGGTTCTTTAATTACATCAAATTTAGTTTGTGCAGAAAGCCGACATTCATGTAATTAAATAATTTTCTTATTCATTATTTCCCTTTTTATTCCAGTGCTCATGACAAATTTTCTTTTTTGCACAGCAACTGCACCTGTTTTCAGAAGTACAAAACAGACATTTACATATCTCCTTTGTAGTTAGAAAATCTAAAGTGCTGCTGTGAAAACTTTTTAAACAGCTCAGCCCAGGAATTCATGAAGAATATGAAAGTTCTCTTCAACTAAGATATGGTTTTGGTAAAAATATGTCTACCTGATGACACAATCAGGGAAGTCTTTGGGTAAGTTGGACTTGAATCACATTCCTAGAGGTTGTTGTGTGTTAAATTACAAAATAGTACAAAATAAATTACAAAACACTGTAAAGCTTATAATGTACTAATTAAAAATAATTGCATGGTCCTAGAATTAGAGAGCTTTCACTGAGGAGGGTCTCAAGGTCATTGCCACTTCTCTGGATTTCCAACTTGGCTGTGCACAAACCTCAGTAGTTACTCTCACAGGAATAATTAGATTCTGGAAAAACTTGTTTCTCCAACCAAATTCACTAGCACCTGGTTGAGATCAGAAAGTCAGTTTCATGGTGGTCTGATTTGAGACCTCCCTTTTTTAATATTCCTCTACCAAGATCTCTGTACCTCCTTTGGCTTTCTCCAAGGATGTAAGACCTTCAACTCTATGTCATTTCAACAACAGCATACTAGAATTAAACTTTCTAAAACTCCATGATCTATTCATTTCTTCTTCCATGCCTCTCTGCCTCATTTCCTCCTTTTGCACACAGTTATTGAGGAGCTACGGTGTATTCAGGAGTGCATTAGGCATTGAAGATCCAGCTGTGAGCAACACAGATAGAAGGCCTTCGGAACAATGTTTGTTTACTAATGATTTTGGTATTGCTCATTCGTAAACTGCCCTTAGAAGAGGATGGGGCTAGAAAGCTAAGCAAAGCCTAGACATCTTTTGTCCCAGTGTAATTATTAATACATCCACTGTCAATGTCCCAAGGGTCTCATTCAGATGATAAACTACATGGCTGCTCTAATTCTGAATGTCATACCAAGTAAAACAGTGCAATAAAAAGCAGGGGAGATGTATTTTTAAACACTTAGCAGGAAGATGCCATCAGTCAATGTAGGTTGCATATCAACTTATATAGAATGAAAACTCTGGATAGCAAAGCAATAGATTTTATGAAAGTGATTCAAAAGGTAGAAAGAATATTCAGGCTGTTTCAACTATAGGCTGCCATTTGAAAGCTTACCAGGACTTAAACTAAAGCAATATGACAAAGAATAAATAGGACTGATTCAAATGTGTGTTTTTTAAAGATCTGCAAGACATAGAAACCAACCAGATGTAGGTGGTTAGGAATAAGGAGGAGTTAAGAGTAACCTAAACTCACAATCTTTGAAAATAAAAATGTTTAATTAATTTTTTAAACCTCTCTCCAGATTATTAAAATTGTTATGTATAGTTCTAGAGAAACCAGGATGTCAGGTTCAAATCCTAGTTTTCCTCTTAGTCCCTTTGGCCAATCTGTCACTGAAACAATTCACCTTCCTTTTTGTTATAATATTTAGTAATTAATCTTTTTCTTTTTCTTATCCCAAAACTCCTTATCATTGTATCTTGTTTACAACAGACACCGTATCGATTGGTTATTCTACCCAAATATCTCTTCACGTCTCAATCAAGTATGCTAATTAACCAATGTTCATCTAGTTGTGAAACATTGCTTTTATGTTAAATAATGTGTAATGTTTATTCAATGTCTATAAATTATATCACAGATCTTCATCTTTGTGTACAAGAACTTTCATTTTCCTAACATGTTTTTCTCGGCTTCAGCTACTTGCCAATGTAAACGCTGTGCTCTGGTCAGGCAAATTCACCGTGGGAGCTTGCTTACCTCACACTCATCCTTTCCAGAGCAGCCTTTATCTATAATATACTACCAGCCTCTTTCTCAATCACAAAAGTTGTCAGAGTTAACATTTAGGCTGGGCATGATGGCTCACACCTGTAACCACAACACTTTGGAAGTCCTAGCTGGGAGGACTGTGTGAAGCCAGGAGTTTGAGAGCAGCCTGGGCAACACTGTGAGACCCCATCTCTACAGAAATTTTTTAAAAATATTAGTCAGGTGTTGTGGCACATGCCTATAGTTCCAGCTCTGGGGAGGCGGAGGGAGTAAGATGTCTTGAACCCAGGAGTTTGAGGCTGCAGAGAGCAGTGCTCGTGTCACTACACTCCAGCCTGGGTTACAGAGCAAGACTGTCTCAAAACAAAACAAAACAAGGTAACAAACCAGTAGTGGTAAGAAATGTGGCTCTGCAGTCAAACAAAACTGCAGACTTCAGTTCAAACTCCGACTCCACAAAACACTGCTATGTAACTGGTGATGTTACCTAACCTCGTTTAGCCTTACATGGGGAAGTATAAGAGGTATGTTCTAGTGGTGTTATGAAGATTGGAGGCCCTAATCCACATCAGTTGTTCAACACAGTGCTTGACCCGTGGCAAACACTTAACAGGTGACATTTTTGGCATTTTTATTATTAGTATAACAATTGTTATTTAGGTCCCACTCAAATTCCTCCTTCATAAGGAGACTCTCCCTACTTAGTATGTCTGTCTTTCTATGTAACCCAGGGCATTCATTGTTTATCTTATGCACTGTAATACCTGGTTATCATTGATTTAGGCTTTCATTGACCATTGTTTTTAATTATATATAAAAGTTTTATTTTCTAATAGGACTGTGAGTCATCATAGGGACAAAGGTCTGTAAAATGTGTTTTCTTTTCTATTTCATACAATCCAGTGTGGTAGGTATATTTAAGAAATGGTAGTAGAACTGAATTTAGAGTTTACCTGTTCTTCAACCTATTCTGATTTTGATTAAGGATTATTAGTTGGCTAACCTGAATAAGCAGATGCATTAAACATGATGGGAATATCATAAGCATAGGTAACTACTGCATTTCTAAGTAAGAATATGGTCATTTTAATCAGGGTATAGACTTAACCCAAGTAGTTAACCAATAGTAGATGTTGAAGGCATATGTTGTGGAAAATTTTGGTAATCAAGAAGCTCTTCACTGGGCTCAATGGCTCATGCCTGTAATCCCACTACTTTGGGAGGCTGAGGTGGGACAATCACTTGAGGCTGGAGTCTGAGACCAGCCTGGGCAACACAGCAAGACCCCATCTCTTAAGAAATGAAAGTAAATAATAAAAAGAAGATCTCTTTTTCTTCCAAGTGTAACAATTATTGTGCTTGCCTTTAACCTACAATAGGTCTAAGCTGCTTTGCCTCATCAACACTCATGGAAAACCAAATACTTCAGTCCAAAGTTTTGCATGTGTGAAATACCTAGAGAGCTTGTTAAAACAGAAATTCCTGGACTTCACCCCAAAGACTTCGACTCAGTGGAGAATTTGCAGTTATAACAAGCTCCCAAATGATCCTGGCACTACAGTCCTCAGACTGCATTTGGAGGAGCATAACTTTCATCCTGAAAAAAAAAAGTAAATTCAAGAAGGGTAGACTAATTTTTATTTATATTTAAATATCCAGCAAAAGTAGGTTACTGAACGATAATACAATAAAATTGTAAATATGATAAGGTTAGAATGCTGTCTCACTTCACTCAAAATATGATAAAATGGAATGGGATGCAAAACCATGTCAAAAGAAATATGTAAATACACAGAAAAAGGTTTATAAAGAAATATATCAAAATAGTAGGAGTTGTTATTTTTCAGTAATAATACTGTGGGTAATTTAAAACTTTTCATAGTTTTTTAAATTTCTCAAATCACTTAATAACGTGAATATGTTATTTTGTCATTAAAATATGTATTTTGTCATTAAAATACATTTAAAAACATGTATCTAGAATTTTGATCCTGCGGTAAAATGACAAGAATAGCTATGATAGAGCAAAATCACATTAGCTTTATCATCTGAATAAAGAATTAAGAAATTTTAGTTCATATCTCCTTTCTGCCATTTACTGCTTAGAAACTCTCCCTAACATTTGTTTTTTTCAACTGTAAAATTAAGGTATTAGGTTGGTGCAAAAGTAATTGAGGCTTTGTCATGAAAAGTAA